>MU109748.1:0-13958 GCA_012274485.2 Sinapis alba | reverse complement strand
ATATCAACAATAATATCAGTCTTCAACTTATTGACGTAAACACCCAACACAAAACAAAACACATTTTTGTTTCTCTGCTTTCGCTCAAACTCAACTTTGTTTTTAGAAAGTCTCTACGGCTGCTGTTGGGTTCAATTCTGTAACTGCGTTAGCATTCTTCATTGCTTCGAAACGTGGCTCCTTAGGCTGAAACTTAACCCCAGCATAGAGCTTCATGTAGTCATCAAAGACAAAGCTCGGGTACTCGGTTTCTTTGCAGGGAAGCGATGAAGCTGGAGAGATCTCAGCATCGCTTCCCGGGTTGTAGAAAGATGCAATAGACATTCTGTTTCCTTCTTTCTGAGTCACCACACGGTGCATCACACTCTTGTACCTGCCGTTGGTTATCACCTACATTCAATAAGCAAAATATTTCCGGTTAAACCTTAAACTTTCCAAAGAAACTATTTGAGAATGCAGATAAATGTCCCAACGCCATCTGAGTTTAATAAACTCTGTTATAACATTTACTAATCATTTTCTCCAGTTACAAACCAATACATAATACCGGACATTTTTTTTTTTAAATGAATGTTAAATTTATTCATCTCAAAACTTTTTTACAATAAATACATCTCTAGTATATAAAAAACAAAAGAATCAATGAAAAAACTATTGACTTGTTTGATTAGCAAATCACAACTGCATTGAGTTTTTCGCAACAGATTTTTTTTGAAAATGAGGTGTGAACATATTCATACCTCAAGTTGGTCACCAAGATTGATGACAATAGAGTAGTTGAGTGGAGGAACATCAATCCAGTCACCATCTTTAAGAAGCTGGAGACCACTGACCTTGTCATCTTGAAACAACAAGATGATGCCTCCTGCATCAGTGTGGGCTCTAAGACCTTTGATCATCTCTGGCTTGGGACAAGCTGGATAATTGCTCACCTTAGTCCCAAATGTTGGACCTTTTGTTCCATGAAACACTTTCTTCAAATACCCTTTCTCTAACCCTAGATTCTCACACAATAGATCCAACAAATCCTCAGCAAGATTCTCCAATCTCTTCCCAAAATCTTTCATGGCCGTCCTACAAAAAAAAAAAATTCAGTATGCCTCTTCCAAAAAAGTGTGTTAAGTTTTTAGACGTTTTCTCTCAACTTTATTTTCATTAAACAAAAAGGATTAGAGGTTCTAAAGTGAAAGAAATTTCATTAAAACTGTTTTACCAACTAACAAAGTATAGTTATTTAATTTTGCTTAGAAATAAAATACCACAAGAACCTTTTTAATATAGGTAAAAGAGGCAGAGTGGCCCCTTTAAGGAATATAACATATGATATGTTTTGGTTACCATAACATATGCTTTAAAGTTGATTTTATAAAGAAAAAAACTATATGTGTACCGGTATTCATCAGACATATCAGGAACATCGTAGAGATTGGACTTAGGAAGATGACGAAGGTAGAAAGTGCTTTCCCAATCTACATCCTCAACTTCTCTCTCAAGATTTTCCAAACCTTTGGACTTGAGCATGTCGTTGAACTTTTGTTCCATTGATTTCTTGTAATGTTCCTTTGTCATCTTCTCAACGTTGTCCATCAAATCATGTGGTAAACCATGGTTCACTATCTAGAAAATCAAATTAAACACCAAACAGAAAGATCCACATTATCATTAAAGTATACAAACTCAAAAAGCTAGATATGATCATATATTACAAGTACATGTATGTTTGTACCTCAAAGAAGCCCCAATTCTCACAAGCATCGTTGATCAAAGCCATGGTTTGGTCTCTCTCTTCACCAATGAGCTTGGACAAGTCTACAACTGGAAACTTAATGTTCTTATCCATCTCTCTCTCTCTCTCTCTCTCTTCTTTGAAAGTATTTGGCTGAAGTAGCTAGTTGTGTGTATTGTTTTGATTGTTTGATGTGAGAGTACTTGAGAGAATGAGAGAGGGTTGCTATTTATAGGCGCAAAAGAGGAGATATGTATAAAATTAAATGTAAATAAGTATTTGTGATGATGGTCATAGTCTCATAGATAAGAAGTATAAAATGATTCATCCAAATAGATAAAAAATTAAATTAAATTAAAAAGGAACAGAAGTTCGTGGAGCATGTATGTGAGCACATCTATAATGGACCCCTACCCTCTACTTTTCTTTATGAGATTGATTCATTTGGCATTTTCCTTTTGGGGTCTCTCTATCAATGCACTTCAATTGGTTTCTTTTTTTCATTTTTTTAAAAAATATTTTAATTGGAAATAACGAGGAAGGTATACAAATAAGAAAATCTAAGGAGTCTATTACACGACATCGTTCGAATCACAACCACATCTAATGAATAGTTGTTGAAAAAGAAACTATTACTATCACTCGTAGACTTGTAGTCATCTTCAAGATGCCGAATTTGAAAAGTTCATCGTTTCTATTTGCTCGTTGAGCCAAACATATAAGAATATAATTAAGTATGCATAACTACCTAATTATTCGAGGTGATTTGTTCTCTTAAATGCATATTAATGATACAAATTCCTCAAATCTAATCTCATTTGTAATGCATGTAACATCATTACATCAGTCAAAGATTTTGTTCTTGTAATAAAACAAAGATCCCTAAATTAAAAGTCATGATCCGAAAAGCAAAAAGAAAAAAAACATAAAATTCGTGTTTCCATGTCACGTAAGAGGTTTACTGATGACCAGACGCATCATATCTAATCAAAGTTCAAAATAATTACGCGATGGTACATATCTTCCTTATATATTATTTGAATTCTTTTTAAAAATTTGTAACCTCAATTTTATATTAATTACAAAATAAATTTGTTTAAGTGTTATCTACATGTTTTACAAACTAAATCTACATGTTTCGTATGGAATATAAACTACCAAATTTACATGGTGGCTTGTTCGATAATATGCTTGATCCGCCACTTTTTGATGAGTCAATTTACCTTTAATTTCCTCCATATTCGATCGGACAAATCAACAAATACTTTGATCTGATGTCTCATGATTAAAGTATATAATATCAAATAATATATGCAAAGCAAAACCTAACGAATATTCACAAACTCACTTTGAAAAAAAATGTAAAAATATAACATCAATGTCGTCTCTTAACATAAATTTGATCAACAAAAACTTATTTATTCTGAATAAATATAGTAATATTTGATCCCATCAACAATAAGTTTTATACAAATCTAATTCAAATAATTTGAGACTACCCTATATAATACCATGCACAGGAAATGTGTTATACATTAATAGTGTTGAAATTATGATATTTTATTTATATAATAATTTTAAATAAATTTATGTATTTAAATTATTTTTATATTTAATATAAATCTATTTTATTGTATTATATATTGATTAAATTTGATAGATGCATTTAAATCTCTTTCTTATTGGATTATTTTGTATTTTTATTTATATAAAAATATAAATGGGTTTTCAATGTACTTTACAAAATTACACTAAACTATTAAAATAAAAATAAAAAAAATAAAAATTAATTTCATTTGGAAAAAGTAAACAAAACAATATTTTTAATGTTTATATAAACTTATGTAAGATTTTTATATGGTAATTATTAATTTATAATTTTAATGAGAACATATATTTATCTAATTTTTATAAAAGTGTTCTTTTATTATCTTATCATATGTTTATATACTATAATTTTTAGATTAATTACTAGTTGCTGCAAGGTTATACAGTCTACAAGAATGTGTCATTCTCTCCCTATCTTCTTGAAAACGTTGACCAAAAGGCGTACAAAGACCCGGTCATGGCTGCTCCCTACTTTTCTCTTGGGCGACTCATGTGTGTTTTATATAATATTTTTGTTTCTTAAAAATGTTATTTTAATATATTTTTCTTGTTACACAAGAAATTACATTTCAAATTTTCAATGCAAATTATACTTTTTAATTTAAATATTAATTATAAACTGCATAAATTTATAAATAATCTTATTTATTTCAAATATTATTGATCAAATAAGTGTAACTAACAAAAGCAATATTTCAGTTATTTTCTTAATGACACTTTTTGAAAAATAGAAGGAAAATTTTTTAGTGTGTTTCAATAATTTTCTAAATTTTGATACCCATAATCATGAATAATATCTTTTTAATATATAATATATACCTTAATAAACTCAATACCAGAGTAAACTAAGATTGTAACAGTTGCAATTGATAAAATTTTAGATAAAACACAACAACCAACAAAGAAAAAGATTAGGTTAACACCACCAAAAACTAACAATGACCATCTGAGGTTGAGAAGAAGGCTGGACAAGAGGGTGAGCTCTTCCATCTCCGACGGACAAAGCAAGGAAGGAAGCTTCAGCAGCGTCGGAGCAGTGCCAGAAAGCTGATTTGTCCGCAACCGGCCACGGTACAACCCACAACAACGTCCAAAATCCTTTATGCTCTTGGAGTTAACCCCGCGGCCAAGAAACGCCGATTTACCTCATGGGAAATAACTGATTCCCTAGCCAACACATTGAAGCTCCTTTTAAAAAAACACACACACTAAAGCTCCGGCTTTGCTTCATCTACACAGCTCTCTAAGACACCGCACACCGCCATACCCTTATCATTCCGGCCAAACACGACTAATGTTTCAACAAATTAACCTCTACCAAGAAAAACTGCCATCCTTTGGAAAAACAACGCCTTCACACATCCTCGTGCACAAACCCACTTATCTATTGTAAAAAAAATTGTCTCTCTAAGCCTCCTCAATCCGCCACCAACAAAGGTGACAAGTTATCTCTGCCGTCCTCTAGTAGAAGCTCCATATCATCAAACCCCATCGAGAGACACCAAGGAGGCCATAGAGAAACCTGCAAACCACTGCACCAGAGTCCATACCACCGCTATGGAGATGTTAGGAAAAAATAACAACAATATCTACTCTCTCTATTTCATATTAATCATCGTTTTAGTTTTTTTAAATTTGTTTTATTATAAGTGTCAGTTTTACATTTTCAACGCATATTTTAAACAAATTTTCCAATTTTTACCCTTACTTTAATTTATTAATTAATAAAACCAAACAAAAAACTCATTAAATATGGATAAACAGAAAATTTAACAGTTTTCTTAATTTATCCGTAAAAACCTTAAACGACACTTAGGAGAGAGTATATGTTTAGATCAAAGTTTGCATTTCGTTGGATGGTGACTTGTTGAGCTTGTTTCTAATGAAATAAATATCTCACTTGTAGTTGTAGCCAAAGAGCTCAAATGCTGCTGATGTTGGTTGATGTTGCCTGCTGAAATATAACTGACTTTATTATACTAAGAGTTAACTAAATCTTCTATTGGAATCGTGCATGATGATTAAAAATCTCTAAGAACACATGCCGGAAAATGTATGGATTGCAAATTTAAACATTTGTTCATAATCAGAGTCTAATTAATGTAAGTAACAGCGGTTAAACATTCTTTTAGTTCTTTTAATGTAAAAATTAATCCAAAAAGTCAAAAAGTATTGATATTAGATGCTTTACGCATCATTCTAAGAAGTGTTAAACAAACTATTGTTTCACCACGCTAAAACTAAAAGTAAAAGCTATGTTTTCATACACGCCTTTTTCCTTCTTGAATTTAAATAATACCTTGCATTTATCAATGGCTATTACTCCCTCCGTTCCATTAATACAAATGTTTTGGTGTTTTCACACATATTAAGAAAACATATGAATTATACATCATTTTTAGAAATTATCAAATTCCAATGCATTTTAACCAATAGTCTTTCAATAAATTCAATTAATTTTATTGAAAATTACAATTTTTGTATAGAAAACATAAAAAATACATCTTTGTGAAACAATTTATTTTTTTTAAACATTTATCTTAGTGGAACGTAGTGAGTATTTTTTTATGGTGTGCGTTGTGGTTATGCATCTACGAATCTACCTATGTATGTGTCTGCTGGCACAACACAATGTGCATTGTGTCTTGTGATTATGCATCTTCGTAATTATTCGTATACGTAGATACACTTCAATACGTTGTCTTCAAGAAGGAAAGTGTATACTTCAATACGTTGTCTTCTTCAACAAAAAAAAAAAGATAAAAGGAAACAACCATCAATACTCAAACATGCATTTTGTATCATATTCGAATCTGGATAGTGATATGCAGCACTATTACAAAATATTAAAGAATAAATCTCGATCGTGCAAATAATAAACACCTTTTATCGTAAAAGATGAAGTATGTATGCATTATTGGACGCAAGTCAGGCGGCCAAATTCTTTTATTGGGTGAACAAAAAATGTTTAAGGATTTGTATTTTATTCTCACAATTCAAGAAAAAAAATTAATATTATTTGTAATTTGTAACTAATTACAAAATATTATAAATTTTTTTATTGGTTAAACTAATATTATTTTATGTTACCAAAATAAATTGTATTAAAGTTTATATTTTCTTAATATTTGTGAAAAAAATTTTAAACCCTCTTAATATAATACACATAGAGTATCTTGGATTATAACAAAAACTCTTTCTTTGATTTTCTCTCTCTTTGATTTTCTCTCTCTATTTCACAATAAATAGATCTTTTGTTTTAATTTCTGGTGGCTGGATTAAGATCTATAGTCAATTAATCTCTACATAATTCTAATACTTTTTTCGAGATAATGGCTCTTTTAGCCATTAATCTTGCATACCATCTTTATTGGATCTTAGAGCAATTACAAGAGTGTAGATTGAAGTATTAAACCTTTTTAGTAATTAAGTTTAGGAACTTTGGTACATGTTAGATGATATGATCTTCTAAATTAAAACTAATTAGCAGTAAATAGATAATCTCAAATCTATTATATACTCCCTCCGTTTCATATTACTTGTCGTTCTAGGCTTATTCACACATATTAAGAAAACATATGATTTTGTATATTTTCAAAATAAAAACACAATTATCTATACACCTAACCACATTTCAACCAATAGAAAAATAAAAACACAATTACCTATGAATTTTATTAATGAATTTTGCATTGAAACTCTAAAACGACACTTATTTTAAAACGAAATTTTTTCCATACAACGACAAGTAATATGAAACGGAGAGAGTATTATTTATGTTTAAATAATATTTCCAATGCGAAAGTTTATAATTACACACTTGGCTTTTGGCCCCTTGATCTATATATTATCTTAATAGTTTTGTTAGGGATTAGTTATAAGCCAACTAATGTACATGAATTTTTATCGTTCTATCAATAAGTTAGTCATCATAAGCCAACTTCTATATAATACTTTTTCTTGGGCTTTAGCATCAGTTACAAAGTTTTATAATGTTAAAACGTCTGCTAGATTTATGCTGATGAGTATTGAATGCAATTCGAAGTTGACCATTAAAAATCCACAAATAATATTTTTTAGAGCAATTCTCTTAAATAGTTTTTTTAAAGTTTTTATCACAAAAATAGCACTAGAAAAATAAAATGACCAAAATATTTTTTTCTATTTTTTTGAAAATTTTAATTTTTTTATTTATTTTTTGAAATTTGAAACCCTATCCCCAAACTCACCCCTTAACTCTAAACCCTAAAGTCTAAATTAGTTAATCCTAGGGATATAAATGCATATAAATAAATTTTTTAACTTATAAAAAAAATATTTTGGTCATTTTCTTCCTTAAAAACTATTTTTGTTGTGAAAAATAAACTAAAATGGGCTATCTAACGAAATTTCTCTAGTTTTTAACTGACGGACTATATATCTATACGTTTACGAAATAACGTATAAAAGTTTCGTAGGGTACACATCACTGATGATAAATAAACTATACACAATTGTCATTATTCTTGTGGTGGTCAGAGTTTTAGTTAATTGTTTTATGCCATATGAGTGGTTGAAAACATGGCTTACGACAAATGAAATCATACGAATTAGATTATATCACAAGGGGATATATGTCAGGTTCATGAACTTCGTCTATTTCCTTCTTTTTCATTATTCATATTTTTATTTGTTTAACATGAGTCTCGCGTGTATAGAAGAATCCAGAATAATCTTTATAAAAATGTGCAGTCTACAATAGATTATTTTATACGCATTTAGATAAACCATAAGTAATAAGTTTATAACTGCATAGCTAATAAATAAAATATAGCAGGCTATATTGGGATTCAGATTGCTTACCAATTTAAAAGTTTGTATGTCACTAGACTATCTTTGGGTGTTTTTTATTATTCATTTATAAAAGTTAATATATGTGTATGTTTATATCTATAAAGCACGAGGGTGATAATGAAAGGAGAATTTCCTTCTTCTTTCTTTTATGTAACCAAGAGATTTTGCTTTCTCAATATATTCGATTTGCGTAAAAGAAAAAGTATATCAGACTGTATCTATAGTAACATTTTTGTATATAAGATTTAGTATGTGGCATAATATATTGGTAATGCGTTTGTAAGAATATACATATTATGTTGATTAAGTTCTATATATTTTATGATGAAGAATTAATTATTTATACAGTACGTAATATTTGATAGATTAATCATTTTAATGACTTTATTAGATACATCCTTTTGATCGTTTTTATATTTTTTCCATTTTTATTAGATGAAAATTTAAAGTTATGCATATAGAGTAAGATTTTTTTTTTCTAAACAAAACATCATTAGTTATCTACTTAATTAAGTATCAACCAATAACAAATAGAATAAATATTATAAATAGTTATATTACGAAAAAATAATAATTTTTATACTGAAAATTGAAAAACATTAACTAGAACAAGAAAATTTCTTTTAAAATATCATGTATTATAAAACGAAAGAAGTACTTAAATAATGATTTGAAAAACATTTACTATCAACATTTTTTTCATTAAACTGGAAGTATTCCAGATTTATAGAAAGATTCATATCAATCCCTAGAAAGTGATGTAGTCTACAGTTGAACCATATTTGCATGTATTTAAACGAGACCTAAAACATAGTCTTATATTCGCATGGCCAAATAGATTTAATATCATGGAGTTGCTAATAACACTTTCTATTAAAGTGTGGAAGAAATGATCTAACATAGTAAGTCAGTAACGATACTTTGTGGTTATGGTTTGTCTTTTAACAACTAACTACCACTAGTCGTAAGTGGCAAATCGTATGAACCTACGACAACAAAACGAATAGGTTGCATTGCCGCACAAACACGTAAACAAACATGGCCACAATATTTTCACTAAAATTTATGTTTGTAAGAAAATGATAGAGAAACAAAATAGATTAACTTACAATCAGAATTGAAAGGACCGTCCTAAAAGTTAATAGCTTGAAACAGTTTAATACGCCTTCCGTTTCAAATTATTTTTCGCTGTGGAGTAGAATTTTTATTTCAAAATAAGTATCGTTTTCGATTTTTAATGCAAAATCTATTGGTAATATTCTCTATTTTATTTTCTTATTTGTTGATATATGATTAAGTGTATTGGTAATAGTGTTTTTATTTTAAAAATATGTAAAATTAAATGTTTTCTTAATCTGTGTGCATAAATCTAGAACAACAATTAATATGAAACAGAAGGAGTAAAAGGTATATAAAAATACTTTTACAAATTTGAGAACTTATATATATGTAATTTTTTCTTAAAATCTTAGAAGCCATAGAAGTTAAAAAAAAAAACATATTGGAGACAGAAGTTACAAATAGCACATATATAAGTGACTGATTGCAAACTTATAAAATGTTACATATTTTTTTCCTAGGCAATATCAAAAGATGATCCAAATCTAAAGACGATAAACCAGACATCCAAACTTATTATTTGCCATTCAATATCCAATACTTTCTAGTTAATCAACATTATTTTGCGCTTCTTCTGTACAGAGCAAAGATCGTATAAAGAACCGAAAGACAAACGATTAGTACACGATCAAAAGGAGAATGGGACACGATCAAAAGGAGAGTGGGATCCTAGGAGATCTTGGGATAACACCCAAAAGTCACGATTAAAATTTGTATTATATGTATGATATGATGGATATGGACAGAGACTTTCATAATAACCATGTAGAGCATCTCTAATGTTTTAATTTTTTTTTTTTTTTATTACGTCTTTCAGTCTGATCTTATGTCCCTTTTTAAATAAAATAATTCATTATGAAATTAGTTAAGAAAAATTGATTACTTTTGATACAGCTTTTCTTATTTTTGGCAGGCGTCGATATGTATTTGTGGTTTCGATCCTAAAGCCGACGTCAATTGTTTAATTTTAATTCAGCACATATCGAAAATATGCTCAAATTTAAGAGTGAATTATTTGAAAAATATTTATTGATTGATCAAAACGATTACAAGAAACATACTAAAATATTGTAAAGTGTGATGAATTCATCAAGAACAATAAACAGTGAAAATCGTAACTCTTATGTGGAATTATGTGTGTTTGTGAATATATTTCCTTGTCTTCAATTTTATTTTTATAGTCATTTTCTTTTCCCTCGAAATCGATCTAATTTTTTGTTTGACTTAAAATTAATTAAGACATCTTCTGTTTATTCGATAGTCTTATCTGGAAATTTAATCCATCTCTAATATTAGTCGACCATAAACCTTTAACATTTAGTTCAGTCCATCATAGAACATAAATGATATTTCAATTGATTTATGTGGAAAAAATATTATATTCATTAACTTAATACCAAATATCTAAAATGATTAATTAAATCAAATCTGATTATATTTTGTTTGAGCCAAGCGGAAATAATGATTTTAATTAGTAAATTCTACAATTAGTTTATATTTCTATCATGATAACCAATGATAATGATAGTCATAAAACGTAACAAATCAAAATAACTGGAAAATAATAGTAACGAAATGAAAGGCCAACGCATGCTTGAGATAAATGATGACAAAGACAAAATGTGAAATTGTCGAACAACTTTTCAGCTTTGCAATTGCGGCAAGTTTATCATATTGAACTAAAATAAAGAATAAAGTAATATTTAATTATATGCGCTTAGAATGTTCTTTTTCTTATTATTAGCTTGAAGGAATGATGACCTACAAAATTAAACTCTAACGAAAGAGCTTTTTCATGTAAAGCAATACAAAAATAACTGTTTAATATCTTATGTACTGTATGTACGTAATACATACTGGACAGAAGATTCAACAAAAAAAAAAATTCTGCCTAAACTAGGAAATGTAGATATATTTTAAAAATAAGAAAAATTAGATGTGCTATACAATTGTTTTATTTTGGTGTACTTAGGTTATTATAAATTAAGTTCAGTACATGTATTTGTGAAAATATATAATTATAAGGACCAAATAGAAAATAAAAAAATGGTTTTGAGGTTTTAAATAGTGACATCTCAAAATTTGAGGATTTGAATTTTAGTTGGAATGATAAAAACCTAAAAATTTGAAAATTTTAGGTTGAGTTAGAGATGCTCTAGATTTAATATAAAAATAAATTAAACTGTATTTTTTGTCATCAATAACAATGATATATCGATCTGTAAAGTTACTGAGTACTTTTATTTTAGTTAGGTAATTTTGCAGTTACACAAATAGAAATGATTGGGAACTTTAGTACTACCTGACATGATTTCAAGCATTGCAAGGATTCAAAAATAGTAAGTCCTCAATTTTATATTATTATTTAAAGCTTTTGCACTAAATTCAGTGAATCTTACCCTTAACTTTTTTTAATTGGTATCGTGTATTTCCTCTTTATGGCACAACTCGTGCGGTCTCACTTACGTTCCATATGTCTAGCAACTTTGCCTTTAGGCTTTAGCAAGTTAATCGTCTTGGCATTTTTCTTAGAATTTACGTTATCATCATGACACACATTAAATACTCGTTAACATTTTTCATCAATGGCATCAATCAAGCGAGATGGCAAAATATACCAAAAAATCAGATATATTGTCCTTATTTACCTTTATTTTAATTTTCTATTTTCCCTAAAATACTTTTAACTGAATAAATTAAATGATCCAAAATAACTTTTTATTTTTTATGAAAAATATTGAATAAATATAAATATGGGTTAAGGGTCAATATAATTGGTTCAAATTTCTTTTTTTCCCGAAAAACTACTAATTTAAAAATATTAAAAATCGGTTTACTATTAGATTTTGAATTGTTTAGACCCTAAGTAGAATGGATATTATACGAATTATATAATGATCTATGGTTGTTAGAAATCAATTTCTATATTATTCTTGTAAATCGAGAATACATATTCCTTTTTCTTATTATTTCTACCTGCTTTATATAGTAGTTTCTAATTATATCTACTATTCTTCCCTTCTCTTTCTTTTCTTTTTTGCTTAAATACTATTCTTCTCTTCTCTATTCTAAGGACAATACCAAAATATTTCCGTTTTGCTTTTATTCTACTTTGGTAAAAAATGTTTTTGTAGAATCAGTTATGAAAATCCTAAAACATAGAGAATATAATTACCATATTTATTCTCCTTAAGTTCTTATAGTTGGCGTGCAAAAATCTCTCTCCATGATATATTTTCTTATTATATATGTTTTCTTTGCTTATTGTGTTCTTTTTTTTAAGTGAAAATTTTATCTTTTTCATTACTTTTTTGTTCTCTATTAATCTCCGTCTTGACTAATATGTTACATGCCTTTGTTAGTTGTGGTGATGGGATATTGAACGTCAATGGTATAAATAACTATAGTTTTGACAAAATTATAAAAACACTATCAGTTAAACATGTGTAATTAATAAAATTATAAATACATTTCAATTATTATTTTTAAGAATTTTAATATGTGTGAAAAATTTGAAAGTAATACATTTCTATCATCATGTTGTTCTCGCACTTTGATACAATCAAATCATCTGGTAAGATTCCTTTGCTAGACTCTCTTTTTGGCATGTATGAAGTATCTTCCTATCTATCTCCAATATTATTACTCATAAACAAAACATGTTAAAAAACCATCTTTTCAGTAATAGTCTTTAATCGCTTAAAATTTTAGAATTTCACTGATACCAACATTCGTGTTCCAAGGAAATATAATTATGTAAATTTTGCTATTTGATTCAGAAGACATAAAAACAGATATTTCAACCACCCCACTTTTTTTTTCTAGACTATATCAACATGTTTACACAACTCTATTATTAAACCTAACCACTTTATTTGGTCGTCTTGATGAATGTGTATATATGAAAATGAAAATTAATAAGTTAAATGAGAAGATTACCATTTTAGGAAAGGGGTGTCTTGTTAAGTGTGTTTGGTGCATGGGAGGGGTCAAATTTAAGGTTTGTGCCAAACTGGTTAATTAACAATAAATGGGAGATGGGTTCATGCACATGGACGACATTGTCTCAACTTTATTTTGGAACTTGATGCACATGCCTTGTTCTCATCTATAAATACATAAATACATGAGACACCTTATGTATTTTACCTGGGTCACATCCATGACACATCGCCTACCAATAGCCAAAAATAATGCAGCACTCAATTTTGACATATCTATAGAGTTACATCTACATATGAAAATCATAATTGTTAACTTCAATTTTTGCAAACGTTAAAAGCTAACGATTTTCTTTTACAAATTACGTTGGTCTAATTGAAATTGATTTCACAAAAGTGTAAGAAATTGTTAGTGAGAAAATAAAACGGTAAGCGGTAGCAAAATCGTTAGAGAAGGTAAAAGATTTTGTAAAATAAAACGACGGTATATTTTTTATACTGCCTATATATTGTTATCGTTTTGTAATTGATACTGTGGGCTTTGGTCTTCAGGGCTTTGTCACTTTCACTGGACCGTCCATGTTGGGCCAAGTCTCAGCTGCGTTTTGCTCAAGCCCAAAAGGTGTGTTGAGCTGAGTCAGCTGATACCGTTATAACGGTATCAACGTCTTCGTCTTCCTGAGCAAGAAAAGAGAGATAAGAGACGAAGAAGGGAGAAAACAGAGATCACG
>MU109745.1:0-13994 GCA_012274485.2 Sinapis alba | reverse complement strand
TTTTGCTTTTATTTTAACAAACTTCTTTTGCTTTTGAGTAGAGAAGTTTAATCTTTATGCTTTTGGAACTCTGTTGTCTTATGTGCTATCCTAACGAGTACTGGTTATGCTATCTTTCTGGCTCTGCAAGCACCTTTTGAAAGAAAATAAAAATACTTAGTGCTGTTTACTCCATAATGGGAAAGAAGAATCAATCAGACACTTTTTAAGTATTGGGCTTAAAATTAAAGGCCCATAAGAACAACTAGGCCATGGGCCTTTACGCAACATCTCCTATCTCGGCCCAATATACTGACGGAAAATGGAAAAAAAGGGAGAGAACCCAACTTGGGGATTAAGTCAGTTCTTCTTCCTCTTCACCCTTGGAATCAGCCAGTCACCGTAATCTGGGACTTTTAGTCGCAAAGCTCTCAGCTCAGAGATTCTTTTCGTCTCAAACAAGTTTCGAATCCTACAGAGATGGATCTCAATCTCGATGCGCCCCACTCTATGGGGACGACCATCATCGGCGTCACTTACAACGGAGGCGTCGTTCTCGGAGCCGACTCACGTACCAGCACCGGTTAGATTTCTCTTCTTTTGTTTCGTTAGGTTTGTCCTTGAGCTCATGTAAGAGATCTGTTCTGTGTTTTCCGTGCGATTATGTGGTTTCTGGGAAAAAGTTTTGATCTAGGGTTTACGTTAGCTTCTTTATATGTTAAATTGGAATTATAATTCTCGATAAAGTTGGTGTCTTTTGTTTTATCAATGCGTTCAAAAAAAGGTTGAAACTTGGAGCTGTTTCGGTGTTGGCGTAGTTGAATGATGTATCTTCTAGGGTTTTTATTTTGGGTGAAAAGCTGATGGAATTGGGATCTGTTATTACTCGCGCAGGCATGTACGTAGCGAATCGAGCTTCAGACAAGATCACACAACTCACTGACAATGTCTACGTCTGCCGTTCTGGATCGGTAATCCTCTCCTTGTGTCTCTTAGGGGTTTACTCTGTGGCTGCATTTAACACAAGCTCTTCTTGTTCCTTTTGTAGGCTGCTGATTCTCAGGTTGTCTCTGACTACGTCCGCTACTTCCTTCACCAGCATACGTGAGTGTTTCATTCTTCCCTTGATTCCACCAGAGTACATGACTTTATACTTATGCTGTCTTATGTATTTGTTTCTTTGCGGTTTTGTAGAATTCAGCTGGGACAGCCTGCGACTGTGAAGGTTTCTGCCAACCTCATTAGGATGCTCGCTTACAATAACAAGGTACAACTTTTTGCTTTAAAGCTTGCATTTTGTTTGGTTGTTTCACCAGAAACTTAGTGGAGAATGTGGATGTTGTTTCATTTTCTATCAGGGTTGTTTCTTGTAGAGAGAGCATGCTCTATAGAATCACTGATTTTTATGTTTGGAAGTGTTATCTTGAGAATGATAGCAGTTTGCTTATGTTTCATCGGTATACGACTTTAACTCAACATTTTGGGTGGCATATAGATTGACGTTACATGTCGAACCTAACGTTCAAGTGTATATGAATCTCCTGTTGTTCGTAGTGCTGTTGTGAAAATGAAATCTTTTAATGGAAATGTTGTAAGTTTCTTTTCTAGATACTACTCTATCCTGTGCTCAAGAAGTAATGTATTCTATTGTATATATGTATATATATATCCTAAGATATCAGATTTCTGTATTTCTATTGTTGTTTAACGGAGATGCATATCCAGTGCGTTTTTGTATGCTTCTTCCTTGTTCTGATTATATGCATTTGTTGACTTAAGCATTGTATGTCTTTGTTGGGCAGAACATGCTGCAAACTGGCCTCATAGTTGGTGGCTGGGATAAGTATGAAGGCGGGAAGATCTATGGGATTCCACTTGGTGGAACTGTTGTGGAGCAACCGTTTGCTATTGGAGGTACTACAAACCAGATTGTTCTGTCTTATGAGCTTTGGGTTTCGAAATAGCTGTATCCGATTAACTTCTTCTCTTTGTTATTGGCGTATATGATGCATACCTTTCCTGCTACTAAACAGTTGAGTTGTGTGTGTATATAGGCTCTGGCTCGAGTTACCTTTATGGGTTCTTTGATCAGGCCTGGAAAGAAAACATGACCAAAGAAGAAGCTGAGGTATGGCGGTTCTGATCATTTTATCTGTTTATGCAAAAAATCTCACAAACCCTCCATTTGTTGTAATTGATCCTTGCTATTGTATTTACGCTGTGTATTTTGCAGCAACTGGTTGTGAAGGCGGTTTCATTAGCCATCGCCCGTGATGGAGCCAGTGGAGGAGTTGTACGGACTGTCATAGTAAGATATCCCTCTGACCAAAACTCGGTTAAGCTAAAACTAATACAACCTCTTTAATGGAACTCAGAGAACAAAACTGCTTTTGATGTCTTTTTGAACAGATAAACTCAGAGGGAGTAACCAGAAACTTCTACCCTGGGGATAAGTTGCAGCTTTGGCATGAGGAGTTGGAGCCCCAGAACTCCTTGTTAGACATCCTGAACGCTGCTGGTCCTGAACCAATGGCTATGTGATGCAACATTCTCTCACTCTGTTAAACAAATGTTTTAGATGGTTCTTTACATTTACCGAGTCTTACGCTAAACTCTGTTTGAGGCTTTTGGATTGACCCGATCTGTCTTCATTTAAATGGATATCATGTTTGTTTATTGTTATGGTTATAATTCATGTGTCCTGAAACTGAGTTTGAAGAAACGTTACTTTCTTTCTTATAATCACAACCAAGAAGTTCATCGTGAAAGCAAAAAGGTTTAGTTATCAGGGAATGCTGGTCATGATCTCTTTGTCTACGACAGACTCCAGGATCCCAGAGAGAAAAATGTTTGTGATAGCTCTTGTGATACTACTACAGAGATTGGCTTGCATGCTACCTCTACTATTTCTGGTTTCATTGAAGAGTGACTTGCTTCTTTTTGCACTCAAAAGGGGCTTACAAAAGGCTAGATTCTTCCTGCTGCTTATATAGCCAGCCACCTGGTTTTGTTTTGAGATGAATAATCTCTGCCTGTGGTTCACTAAATCAAAATCAACTTCTTGTGCATACTTCTTGGTTCAGCTTGCTTTGGTTCGGTCGATTAATGATTGACTTTCCTTTGTTTCTCTAATTGTCTTTTAGCTCATAACTTCAGATACCAGTTTCTTTTTTTTAAAAGCAGTAAACTATGTGTCATGGACGTACAGTCACAACGATTTTAAGTTTCCGAGGCATATGGTTTGTTATAGATTTATTGCTGGATCTTGCTGTCTTATATGGAACTTGCCATCCCTCTAGTATCCTCAAGATCAGGTTCATGAGAATCACTACACATGCATTATTGGGTGGTTGCTTAAAATGGTGATAAGTCTCAGGGTACATATGTCATGTGACCTTCCGTTTTATCAGATCTCAGCTTCTCAAACCTTTGACTTTGACCACAACCCTTCAACCATGTGTGTGTTAGAGAGAGAGAGCATATCATTAATCTTGAATCATTTTGGGAGGATACCAAGATCATTCCTTTGATTTTGCCGTACTGTGCTAGGGGTGAATCGTTAATTGCATGTGTTTATCAATAATGAGGGCTACTTAATGTAGAGTAAATGTTGGATGTGATGCTGTGACTATGTTATTATATTCACTAAGTACGTACTTACTATGGCATTAGTTTCGGTTGTAAAAGCATATGATAGTATTCCTTTTTGATTTTGCCGTACGATACTCATCATCTATCTTTTCACACTAATATAATTGATGTTAGTTACCCTATTAGTTTATGTTAACCCTCTCTGATTACTTGGCATAACTGCAACATCAATACACATGTTTATATAGTTCCCGCCTTCCCGGTTAGAACGGCGGATGCATAGATAGAAACGTATGAGTAACCCTGGGACCTAAAACTGCCATATCAATATCACAGTGGTCGAGTGTAACTTAAGCGGATGTAGAAACTTGTTGGATACCATGTTAATTTACGCTTTAGCCTCTAAGACCATGCTTACCATAGCTCCAAAACTTGTTACACTAACCCATGGGATACATTCTCTCATGTTCATTTGTACTGAGTTATCCTCTTAGATGAAGTTTTGACTTTTACAATACTTTTTTCGTTTCAAAAAAATCTATATTTTAGAAGAAAAAAATTGTTTTAAAAAGATACATGTTTATATTTTCAATGCAGTTATTAATTGGAAATTGTAAACTTCAAAGAATATAATTATATTTATTAAAATTCTCTTGGTTAAAAATTGTGAAGAATATTTAATTACGGAAATTAATGTATTGGTAACTAAAACTTTAATATGTTTTCTTAATAAGTGTGAAAATACTAAAACATGAAACATTTTGAAACGGAGGGGGTATGTCACAAATAACAGAGATCTTTTCATGTTTTCAATCTTTTCAATGATCCGTTTGTACATTAATCCATTATTCAAAAATCTCTTTCCTCTCTCATTCTTTTTCTCTTTGAAAGTTGCATAGTTATCCCCAAGGGAAAAAGTTGGAACATGGGGAAGAGGAAGAATAATGTTTCAAAGCAACAAGCAAATCAAAACACACACAAAAAAAAAACTATCTGCACATTGGACTGTGAGGTTGATGAGATGGAGTCCTAGAGCAATCAGAAGGATGACGATAACTTATCACTTCCTCAGTCGTCGCAGTGAACCTGCACTCCTGTGTGGTTAGATACGCATCAGTGTTGTTGTCTTCCATTATCTTCAAAATGCTCTCGAACACATCAACTTCACAAGGAATCTTCAGCACACCAGCTTGTTGAAACCCAAACTCTTCTTCTGCCTCACGCAATAACACGTGGAAAGCTTGGTGGGTAAGGTACTCTGTTGGTATCTTGTATCTCTTCCCCTCCTTCCCCACCGAGACAGCTAAATAGCCTTTAGGAACAGATGTTACATCTGTGAAGGATAGTGTCCTCTTCAGAAACTTAATGCTCTTACTTCCACTTCCACTTCCAGTTTTGCTGATGTTGTTGATGTCTTCCTCGTTGTTAATCTTGTTGTTGTTGGCTTGTTTTGATGCCTGAGCGACTTTTCGCCATTTCTTGAGGATCTGTTGAAGCTTTACGATCTCTCTGATTTTGTTTGACTTCTTGGCTTCCATGGCAGAAACAGAAGAAGGAATGATTATGTTCTTTGTGTTTGATTATCTTTGTGTGTGTAAAGATGGGGACATTGTGTATTGTGGAGATTAGGGAGATATATATAGAGGTGTTGATGTACAATTAGGAATCTTGTTTTAATTATTATACAGATTAGTTTTCAAATTATATGTTTTTTTTTAAAATGACTAATCATATGCTTTTGGTTATCTTAATACCACAACTTGGAAAACGTAGAGTTGGATTATTACTTCTAGTTTGACCATCTCTTAACTTAAATTGCTATTAATTCCATGTTTGTTTATGCTTTTAGGATTGAGTATCAAATCCGTAATTTGTAAACATTTTGATATTCATAACACCGGAAAATGAAAAAAAGAAACAATTTGTCAACATGGAAAAGGGATTTAAATCTAAGTTAACTCGTCGTTCTATCATTTTATCTTCATAAAAATTAGTATAAAATTAAATACTGAACCATGATATACTATTTTCTTTAATAAACTTAAGGGAAAACAATATTTTTGGCCAACAACACAAGAAATAATAGTAAACGTGCATTTTCCATTGATATACAGAAACATCATTAATAATTTCGTACTCATGTTTTTAACAGCTTTATATTATTAGTAGTATTAAGTATTAACTATGGATTTTAAGTTATCATAAGTCTGATAACTTAAATTATTAATTCATTTCTCATAATAAGTATTGTTTTGAGGTTTGTCACAGAAATAATGAAGTTAACTTTTCTAATATACTTGCTACAACAGTTAATTATTTTATTAACTTGAATTAGAGATTTGTAGACCAACATTCACATTGGAACCTTTTTATCATTAGTGAACAAAAAAGTAGTGTAAAACAATATTGGTAATGTTTTGGAATGAGTGAATATGATTACCGCATCACTCATACGTATTGCCTATAATAGAGTTTTGTTATTTCATTTATATTCGAAGTTTTGAAAGAATTATGGTGCAAAAGAAAGAAAAAAAAAAGAATTATGAGAAGAGATAACTTCAGACGTAAGAAACTGAAGTGGTGATGTTGTGGCGACAGAGAGAAGAAACAAAAGAAACATGAAACATGGAGGAAGGCTTCAGTTTCCAAAGCAAACGGCTTCATACTTTATCAACAGTTTTCATGAATCTAACGATTGGATCTCTTCATCACTCTTTTCCTTTTTCCATATAGTATATAATTAGATATACTTTGTAGTCTTAATTAGAAGCTTTATATCACAAACGACAAAAGAAAAAAAGTTTAGTAAGTGTATAATTATCTTCTACCACGCATCCTACAAGAAGTCCCATTCGAAGGAGGATTTCTATTTCTACGTTACTGTTCGTGCGGCTTCGGGTTTTAACTGCACCTCCCCATGTGAACTTTTTTTACTTTTCTCATTTTGTAGAGTTATTTATTTATACAGATCTGATCGTTTTATAATCCTTGCATGTGGCTTTGCTTTTAGTAACTAAATTATAATTTTCCCTAAAAGAAAATTTTATAAACAAAAGTATGTAGCATTTCTTAAAAGAATGCAGTCTAGTTAAGTCCACATATTTAAATTTCTTAATTACCTTGTATATATTTGTAGGTTCGATTCCTTTTTTCTACAGGCTCAAGTAAAACTTCTAAGTAAATAAACAAAATCCAAACAAAGAACATTTTGAAAATATATAAATGCAAATAATGATTGGCTCAACGACTAAATCATATGTTCATATTCGAATTCATGTAATGTCTTATGATATCAACAACAAAAAGTCGGCTTAATATTTCATAAATAAAAAGTTGACGCCGATTTAATTAAATATGAAACTTATCTTTAATGTATTTTTTTCAATATTATAGCATTCAAATTATCAGACTGACGACCGTTTGCATGTGGTGGTGATGAACTAGTGGGGGAAGCAATGAATATTCAGCAACAATTACGCAAAAAGCATGATTAAACATTTCGTAAGCGTAAAATAATAATATTACCTCATCAGAATATTAATATATGTTTTACCAAAAAAAATTACATAGTTAGAGCGACTTATTATCCAAGATCCGGATCCGACCCGAGATCCACTCTGAATCCATTCCAAAAATAAGATTTACATGGTGTTCAAATCTATATATTAAAATTTCGGATCCGTCAAAACTTAATTCAGATCCAGATATTTTAATTTTTAAGTATGGATATCTATATCTATATTTTTTAAATATATTAAAATTTTAAATTTGATATAATATTTATACATAAAGTTAATTTTATAATATTATATTTTAATTTTCTTTAATTTGTCACGGTCCCGACCAGAGCCGTGCCTGATTTTTCTGGGCCTACAAGCAAGAAATTTCTTTTGGTCCTTGAGTATAACATTTAGTAAAATATGTATTTAGGGAAAATCAAACCTATAACCAAACCGGTCAAATGACAAGCATAAAAACAACTGAATTAGGGAATCTTATCTATAATTAACCCCTAAAATATATTTAACCATATCGGCTCTGAAGTACATGCTTGATGGGTTTATACTCAAGCACGGCCCTCCCCCAACCAGCCCTAAGGCCTATGAAACTGAGGGAAACTTATTGAAATGATGATTTGGTAGGATTTTCATTTTTCTCAAATCTTACATTATTAGATCTAGTATTTATAAAATTTATCTTAAATCTTTACTTATTGGATTTATCATTTATACAAATTCTCTTAAATCTTCTCTTATTGAAAAATAAGGATTTCATCTAATAAAAAAATCTCAAAAATTATATGGAATTATTTGAAAATGAATTGTAGTTAGAATTTCACTAATATAAATTCCATCTCTTGAGATAGTATTTGAAAAACTGATCAGAAAAGTCTTTCTTTTCTTCACTGAAGGACCAAAAACCAGGACGTTAACTAGCTTTACTGAGCAAACAGAGCAACTCGATCACGTTTTCTCAATTTAACTCCTTGCTTCTCTGGATTCTCTTAAGTTGTCGATTTATTTATTTACCTTGGCTGATCAAAATGATGTTAGTACTAAGGCTAGACAGCTTGACTTGTGGTTTGATGAAGCACAGGGACGTGAGTTTCATAGACGTACCCGAGATGGGAACGGCATGGGGACAGTGCTGGGACGGTGAGGGGACGTTTGATTAAGAATACATATGCTTAAAACTGAGAAGCTACTGGATCTGAGCCATCTAAAGGAATCCAAAGCAGATGTTCCTCCTGCTATCTGGTTAGAAAACAGGATGCGGTGCCCAAACGGGGACAAGCAGAATAGTTCTATGGGAATAGTTTTGTCGGTCATGTTCCTTGTGTTTCCAACTATGCCTCATTAGAGTCTCAGGTTGTGTCGTACAGCGAGCCGTAGCGGGAAGGACGTCACGCATGTTTAACACAATGCAGAAGTTACATACTTTAAGCCTTACACCAACAGAAGTTACATATATGATATATGTTCCTTTGTTCTCTCTGTCTCCAAGCAAAATATGTAGAAATTTATTGTAAAAGTCCATCTCTTTTGCCAAGCAATCTGAATAATCTGTATATAGTTAGTGATGCTCATAAGACTTTCCGAACATAACTCTAGCCCTGAAGTTAGCTATATGAGCTGAGATCTGTTGTCAAACTCTCTCTGCAACTTGGAGTTAATAACTGAAGAAACTAGTGCGTAAGAGCATGTTCATTGGAAGAAGGGTTTAGGGAGGGATTCTTAGCGGAAGTTAAGAACCTTTTCCTAAGAACCCCAATGGACATGCTCTAACCAACTTGAAGCGGAAGTGATATGAAAGTTTCGGGACTAGATATTGTAATATTGTAGATAACACAAACAAAAGAGAAGCCATTTTATGTTTTTTTTGTTTAATTAGCGAGCTTCAAAGAACACAACGGTTTGAGTTAAAAGATAATCCAATGGTTTTAAAAAAGCTTACAAAAATCACCCATCTAAATTCTCACAAAAAATCTTCAATTTCGAAACAAAATCTTCAAATTCCATCCCTAAATTTTCTCAAAACCCTAATCCAATCCGTCTACTAATTAAGGTTCGTTACGCTGGCCCACATCTAGCCACCAGCAGCAGCTATATTCGAGGGATTTGATGATCCCTATATAAACTATTTTATCAAACCCTAATTTTAACCAGCTATTTTCTTTTCTTTTTTGTCAAAAGTGACCGTCGAATTCTTCTGAATTAACAATGGCGTTGTCTATTCTTCGATCTTGCATCAAGTCAAGACTAACTATTGGTGTGTCTCGTCAACTGATAGTCTTGGAATCGAAAGTAACCTGTGGGGAGAGTCACGCTCCAGGTCCGTTGATTTTTTTAGTTTTATTCTGATTAAGACTTTGGTTTTGTCTTATAACGGTTTTAATTTTCTCTCAACAGGAGCTGAGTTTCTAATGACGGTTGCATCTAAGATTAGAGCTTTTGCTTCTCTTACTCCGCGTACGAGGACTAGATTCAACACCCTTAACGCGTCTGTCACTCAAGCATTCAAACTTGGATCTAACATAATTAGCCTGGAGATGATAGACGATGAAAAAAACCACAGTTCTATGTTGTGTCACATGAATGGCACTACAGTACGATCCAACATTATCGTGTCCCACGACAAATACAAAGATGATAACTTCTTACAGGTGCGTTAAATTTACCTAACTCTTAATTGGTTTCTTAAAAAATCATAAAAAGGAAAAGAAAGGCGACTCTTCAGATCTTATTGTTTCTTTAAAATATTTTTTTTAAACTTGGATATGGATATACTAATCTACGATATTTCGTTATGGATAACTTTTTGTTTCAAGGTTTATTACGATGAGACGAGATATGGTGAAAGATGGAGATCTCATAACCCAACTGATCGAGAGATCATATGTTCTCATCTTATTGAAAGATCGATAAGACCATTATTTACCGCAGGATTCCCTGCTAACGTTATGGTATAGTAATTGTTAGAGCATCTTTATACCTGGAACCGTTTCTTGCACTGTTCGCGGCCCCACGTGTTAATGAAACTCGCAAACAGTGCAAAAAACTCACTTAAGAACCCTGAATAATCAATGCCCTTACTTTAAATATAAACTATCCATTTTCAGGATCATAATTATTGTTTTTTTTTGTAGGTAAATGTATGTGTTTTAAAACAAACTGGAAACATGATGCTGATACTGAGTTAATGGCGATTATTGCAACTTCAGCTGCTCTTATGAAACTGAGTATCACTCGGGCTGGACCTATAGAGTCATCCGTATTGGAAGGATTAATGAAAATATCATAATAAACCCTACCATTGACGAGGTATATAAACTTGAGACACAGTTTCAGTATCCTCCTCCTATTTATTTTTCAGTATCATTGAATGATTTCAAATTTATGCAGCAACGTAGAAGTGATATCAATTTGTTATACGTATGTATACGTCAAAACCCGATCATGGTTGACCTGGTAGCTAGTGAGATCTCTAACAACTAATCTAAAGCTAGCTCAGCTTGAGGTATCTATGTTACACAATTCTGTAAATTCTTTGTACATGTTTTACTATAACACAATATAATATATGCGTTCTACTGTTGTTTCTGCAGGCTGTTAAATGCATTGACTCTCAAGTAAAGCTGGGAGAACGTTATCGGAGGGACAAGAAAGTTAAACTGTTGACATCGAATTCCAACAATTTTCAGGATACAAGTTATTTTTCACTACTTTTAGTGATTTTAATCCGTTTCAACACACAAAATGTGTATGGCTAGCTAATACTTCTTCCACGGTTTCATTCATATTTTATATTTGTAGGAACTCAATCATCAAATCACAGTGAAAGTGAAGTTGCTCTAGGGCAGGTTAGTCATGTAGATTATGATTTGTTTTGATATTAACTAATATGTATCTTTACCATATTTCTATTTGTTACAGTCACACTGTGCAGAAATTATACCGGATGTCTACAGATTTGACGGGAGAAGTATTCACCAAATAAGACCAGTACACTGTGAAGCTGGTTACTTACATGGGTCATCACTTATGTCATGCGGAGAGACACAGGTTACTTTGTGTTGAAAGAAACGTCTAAGTGTAACTATTTTGTCTACTCTTACTCAAATCTGGTTGTCTTTAAAGGTATTATGCACTGCAACACTTGGTAAACCTGGAGAAACACAAAGCCTTGGCGTGCTCCCAATAAAAATATTTAGAGTTGATTATGTTTTTCCACCATTCTGTACAAATCATGTCGTAGACATTTTTTCACGTCGATGGCGCGAAATTAGTGACGGTATGTTCCACAGTTTCACAGCTTTTTCTTTCATTATGTCTCCAAATAGTTTTCAGAATCCTTTTGTTTTCGTTTATATGTGGTCTTGGTAGGAGCGTTTATTGAGAAAGCGTTGCTTGCTGTCATTCCTTCTCAAAAAGATTTTCCATATGCTATTCACCTTAACTCAACGGTGTTAGCCTCAGATGGCTCTTCATCCACAACAAGTGTTTGTTGAGGTACCTATCAATTTAAATATGTGATATGTGTAATATATTTTTTTCAGTTAACTTATTTTTATCAGGTTTAACTACCTATCTCCTTCATACTAAAATGGTTTTGCTTCTCAGGTAGTATAGCTTTGATGGACGCTGGAGTTCCTATAAAAAGTCATGTTGCAGGTGTCTCTATAGGTCTTGTCCCTGATGATGAGACATCCTCCAGCTGTCAACTAGAGAACTACCGTATAATAACTGATACGTCGGTACGTTGGTTTACTTTTTTCTTCACTTTATGTAATGATAAATTTATAGGTTAGATGAAACACAGAGATACATTTTTTTCTGTTTTGAGTTTATAGAGATAACTTTTTTTTTTTCAGGGTTTGGAAAATGATTTAGGAGAAATGGATTTCAAAATTGCTGGTACACGAAAGGGTATAACAGCAATTCAGTTGGATGTAAAGTCAACTCTACTCTCGTTAGATGTCATTAGTGAAGCTATAAAGTATGGACGTCAAGCCCATCTTCAAATTCTTGACCATATGGAGCTAGCAATAAATTCCCCAAAAGAAACTAGTTATTAGTATAAGAAATGAAAGATTTGAAGATGAAACAGGTAATCATTTGAAGCTTTCAAGTTCTTGAATTATCGCTAGAAAATATTTTTTTCCTTTATGTGATAAACTATATGCTATAGCCGTCACTTTGCTTATTCCAAACCTTTATGCTTTATACATCATTAAGAATCCTAAACCTGTGTTCATCAAGAATTTTTTTACAACTTTACCTGAGGAGGAAGTTTAACAACCAATCTCACTCTTACCGTATAATCGATACAAACTTCTCTCTTTCCATTAAGCATAACAAATGTCTTGCCAGTGTTAGATGTAGTTGATGAAAGCAGAGAGCAGTTTTCTCTCATTCTCTACACATGATCAACTTTGCTTATATCTTGACAAAAGCTTTAGAACAAAAATTCGATGTGTTTGGCATTAACAATATTCATGCTCCAACAATGCTAGTGACAACTCTCTTCTAAGAACATAAATCACATTACAGTTTAACATTGAATGAACACTGTCTGCAAAATAACCTTCGGATAGGCTATGAATAGTTTTAATAAGTTTATTATTTCATTTTTCTATCTATGTAAAATAACAGTGCTAGTGACAACTCTCCTCTAAGAACATAAGTCACATTACAGTTTACATTGAATGAACACTGTCTGCAAAATGCTTAACTCCAAGATGCAGAGTAGACTGAGTTCACCATCTCAACAAAATATAATGAAGGAAGTTGAAGAACTGAAGCAGAAACTCATTAATTACCTCAAAATGTAACCAAGGAAGAAGAAGACAGTAACTTAACCATGGCTATCGAGTGTGAAAGTTTTTTTTTTTTTTTTTTTTTGCTACCTGCTTGATTCTGCAAAAACTCTTATCAGTGTGGATAAGTGGTTTTAGTATCTGCTTTATGTTTGTTTCTTGTCATGCTTAACGTGTATTGTTTCGGTATGAGCACTGTAAGTGCAGTCTCCTCGTTTTTCCAATGCATGATTGGGCAGTTGGATAATTCCAAGCTTGTGGAAAATTAACATATTATTAGATGATTAATATGTTAAGAGATAAACATGAAAAGAAAATCTAGAATAGGAAAAAGAAGTTTTCTATTAGATTAAGTTTATGTTTTCTATATCCCACATGTTAAAGGGAATTGTCTTTCATATAAATATAGGTCTAATGGAGAGGTGTTCCATAAGATCTAAGAGAAACATTGTGAGCTTTAGTTTTGAGTAGTTTCTAAAGCTAATAAGAAAAGTTGTTCTTATTAATTATTTGTTTCTAGAGATTTGATGGGCTTGGTTGATTTGTTTAGTTTGTGAGATTAACTCCTTTGTAAGGCTAGTTTTGATGTTGATTTTGATTCATATTTTTGCGATCAGGCATGGTTATAACACACTTAGAAATGTGTTACAAATTCAACAGGACAAACATCACTTTTGCATTGACGCTTACTGATAAATACAATGTGTTTATGTTACACTTCCAACGGTCGTGTCTTTCTTCTTGGTATAAAAAAACTACTACAAGAAATGTTTTGAATCTCATCTACCATTATTGTCATCAAACCACATCACCTAATTCCAAACTTAGAAACCAGCAAAGCTAGCAAACAATATTAGCAAGAGAACAACATCAAAGCTCAAACCTGCCTTACAAGCAGAAGAGGATGTACCAGCCTTATCAGCAGCTTCAATCTTCTCATTATCTGCGCTTGGAGTAGGAGCTGGAGAATCAACCTCCGGTGTTTCCATTGCAGGTGTACGTTTTGGAACATCAATATCTGAGGCATTGTCTGGTTCAGGACCTGGAGCTTTTGCAGCATTCATGGGAGATGGAGCTGGAGCTAAAGGAGCAGGTGGTGGTGGAGGTG
>MU109744.1:0-14009 GCA_012274485.2 Sinapis alba | reverse complement strand
GTTAAGGCCGAGATCAATAGGATCGAGGCCGATCCTTTGGATTCTGATTGTGGATCATTCCTAATCAGGATTTTTAGGGAATTGTCATGAATTTTATTTAGTTTTTGGAGGTTTATTTAGATAGGATAGATTGGGAAGCCAACCATGGCCGATTGGAGTTAGTGTGGACTAAGGGATGGTCCGCATGGAATCAGTCAGGACGTGCGATGGGCGATGGTCCAGGACGTCCTGAGGATCGTCCTGGATGAGGCCGTGTGCCTTGTGAATTAAGAAAATAGATTGTAGAGTAGATAATAGAAGGACCGAACCATGCAAGTAGAATTGATATGTTAGGTTATCGGATTGTACTCATACATATGTCTTGTGATGGTGTGTTCACAGGATCAGACCAGGACCGTGGCAAGGCCAAGGAACCATGAAGACCTTAGCCGAGGATGGATGTGTCGGTTGTGGGATGGTTTAGTTAGTATAAACATTTGAACTTATAATAGCCTATTGTGCAACTGAATCTATGTATTGGATCACAAGTTTTCATATCAATAAAGATACACTTTCTCTTATCTGATTAGACTTAGGAATCGGTGTACTTGAACCTCATATGATTGAAAATGGACTTAGATGATTATGGAACCTTTAAAATGAACAAAAATTACATAAGTAAGCAAAGTAAGTCTGCGGGTCCTAGTTGGGTCCTTTGGGCCAGGATCGGGTCTTACATTAACCGTACTGAATGGAAGGATATAACTCTACGGATCATGGACTATTCGGACTGGTACCATCCGTACATAAAAAATTCCCCATACGTACTGCTAGGCTGATATGATCAGCCTTATCCATACTGAATGGAAGGATTTAAAACAACGGACCATGGACTGTCCAGACTAGTCCCATCAATACATGAAAAACAACCCATACACATTGATGACTGATATGATCAGCCATCCGTACTGCCTGGATGAACCAAGGACTGTCCAGAATGGTCCATCAGCCCATGAAAAATCGACCCATACGTACTGATAGGCTTATATGATCAGCCTTATCCATACTAAATGGAAGGATTAAAATCAACGGACCATGGACTGTCTGGACTGGTCCCATCAGTACATGAAAAATGACCCATACGTACTGATAGGCTGATACAATCAGCCATCCATACTGCCTGGAAGGACAAAGGATTGATGGGAGTACTTAACTCAAACGGACCATGAACTGTCCAAACTAGTCCCACCAGGACATTAAAAATAACCCATATGTACTGATAGGCTGATACGATCAGCCATACGTACTGATCGGCTGATATGAATGCCATTCGTACTGCCTGGATGGACCAAGGACTGTCCGGACTGTACCATCAGGCCATGAAAAATCGACCCATACGGACTGATAGGCTGATTTGATCAACTTGTCAGTACTGAATGGAAGGATTTAAATCAACGGACCTTGGACTGTCCAGACTAGTCCCATCAATACATGAAAAATGACCCCAACGTACTAATATGATGATAGGATCAGCAATCCTTACTGCCTGGATGGACCAAGGGCTGTTCAGACTGGTCCACCAGGATATAAAAAATCGACCCATACGTACTGATAGGCTGATATGATCAGCCTTAACCATAGTGAATGGAAGGATATAACTCTATGGATCATGGACTATTCGGACTGGTACCATCTGTACATGAAAAATTCCCCATGCATACTGATAGGCTGATATGATAAGCCTTATCCATACTGAAAGGTAGGATTTAAATCAACAGACCATGGACTGTCCAGACTGGTCCCATCAGTACATGAAAAACAACCCATAAGTACTGATGACTGATATGATCAGCCATCCATACTGCCTGGAAGGACAAAGGACTGTCCAGACTGGCCCATCAGGCCATGAAAAGTCAACCCATACGTACTGATAGGCTGATATGATCAGCCTTGTCCATACTGAATTGAAGGGTTTAACTCAACGGACCATGGACTGTCCAACCTGGTCCCATCAGTACATGGAAAATGACCCATAAGTACTGTTTTGATGATAAGATCAGCCTCCCGTACTGCCTGGATGGACCAAGGACTGTCCAGAATAGTCCCATCAATACATGAAAAATGACCCCAACATACTGATATGATGATATGATAAGCAAACCGTACTGCCTGGATGGACCAAGGGCTGTCCAGACTGGTCCACCAGGCCATAAAAAATCGACCCATACGTACTGATATGCTGATATAATCAGCCTTAACCGTACTGAATGGAAGGATCTAACTCTACGGATCATGGACTATTCGGACTGGTACCATCCGTACATGAAAAATTCCCCATACATATTGATAGGCTGATATGATCAGCCTTATCGATACTAAATGGAAGGATTTAAATCAACGGACCATGGAATGTCCAGACTGGTCCCATCAGTACATGAAAAATAACCAATACGTACTGATGACTGATATGATCAGCCATCCATACGGCCTGGATGGACCAAGGACTGTCCAGAATGGTCCATCAGGCCATGAAAAATCAACCCATACATACTGATAGGCTGATATGATCAGCCTTAACCATACTGAATGAAAGGATTAAACTCAACGGACCATGGCTTGTCCAGACTGGTCCCATCAGTACATGAAACATGACCCATACGTAATGGTAGGCTGATACTATCAGCCATCCGTACTGCATGGAAAGACCAAGAACTGTTCAGATTGGTCCATCAGGCTGATATTATCAGCCTTAACCGTACTGAATGGAAGGATATAACTCAACGGACCATGGACTGTCTGGACTGGTCCCATAAGAACATGAAAAATGACCCATACATACTAATTGGCTGATACAATCAGTAATCCATAGTGCCTGGAAGGACAAAGGACTGTCCAGACTGGTCCATCAGGCCATGAAAAGTCGACCCATACGTACTGATAGGCTGATATGATCAGCCTTGTCCATACTGAATGGAAGGGTTTAACTCAACGGATCATGGACTGTCCAGACTGGTCCCATCATTACATGGAAAATGACCCATAAGTAATGTTATGATGATACGATCAGCCATCCGTACTGCCTGGATGGACCAAGGACTGTCCAGACTAGTCCCATCAATACATGAAAAATGACCTCGGCGTACTGATATGATGATACGATCAGCAATCCGTACTGCCTGGATGGACCAAGGGCTGTCCAGAATGGTTTACCAGGCCATAAAAAATCGACCCTTACATACTGATAGGCTGATATGATCACCCTTAACCGTACTAAATGGAAGGATATAACTCTACGGGTCATTGACTATTTGGACTGGTACCATCCGTACATGAAAAATTCCCCATACGTACTGATAGGCTGATATGATCAGCCATATCAATATTAAACGGACAGATTTAAATCAACGGACCATGGACTGTCCAGACTGGTCCCATCAGTACATGAAAAATGACCCATACGTAATGATGACTGATATGATCAGCCATCCATACTGCCTGGATGGACCAAGGACTGTCCAGAATGGTCCATCAGGCCATGAAAAGTCGACCCATACGTACTGATAGGCTTCTATGATCAGCCTTGTCCATACTGAATGGAAGGGCTTAAGTCAACGGACCATGAACTGTCCAAACTGGTCCCATCAGTACATGAAAAACAACCCATACGTACTGATGACTGATATGATCAGCCATCCGTACTGCCTGGATGGACCAAGGACTGTCCAGAATGGTTCATCAGGCCATGAAAAATCGACCCATACATACTGATAGGCTGATATGATCAGCCTTAACCATACTGAATGGAAGGATTTAACTCAACGGACCATGGACTGTCCAGACTGGTCCCATCAGTACATGAAAAATGACCCATACGTAATGATGACTGATATAATCAACAATCCGTACTGTCTGGATGGAACAAGGACTGTCCAGAATGGTCCATCGGGCCATGAAAAGTTGACCCATACGTACTGATAGGCTGATATGATCAGCCTTGTCCATACTGAATGGAAGGGCTTAAGTCAACGGACCATGGACTGTCCAAACTGGTCCCATCAGTACATGGAAAATGACCCATAAGTACTGTTATGATAATACGATCAGCCATCCGTACTTCCTGGATGGACCGAGGACTGTCCAGACTAGTCCCATCAATACATGAAAAATGACCCCAACGTACTGATATGATGATACGATCAACAATCCGTACTACCTGGATGGACCAAGGGCTGTCCAGACTGGTCCTCCAGGCCATAAAAAATTGACCCATACGTATTGATAGGCTGATATGATCAGTCTTAACCGTACTGAATGGAAGGATATAACTCTACGGATCATGGACTATTCGGACTGGTACCATCCGTACATAAAAAATTCCCCATACGTACTGCTAGGCTGATATGATCAGCCTTATCCATACTGAATGGAAGGATTTAAATCAACGGACCATGGACTGTCCAGACTAGTCCCATCAATACATGAAAAACAACCCATACACATTGATGACTGATATGATCATCCATCCGTACTGCCTGGATGAACCAAGGACTGTCCAGAATGGTCCATCAGCCCATGAAAAATAGACCCATACGTACTGATAGGCTTATATGATCAGCCTTATCCATACTAAATGGAAGGATTAAAATCAACGGACCATGGACTGTCTGGACTGGTCCCATCAGTACATGAAAAATGACCCATACGTACTGATAGGCTGATACAATCAGCCATCCATACTGCCTGGAAGGACAAAGGACTGATGGGAGTACTTAACTCAACGGACCATGAACTGTCCAAACTAGTCCCAACAGTACATTAAAAATAACCCATATGTACTGATAGGCTGATACGATCAGCCATACGTACTGATCGGCTGATATGAATGCCATTCGTACTGCCTGGATGGACCAAGGACTGTCCGGACTGTACCATCAGGCCATGAAAAATCGACCCATACGGACTGATAGGCTGATATGATCAACTTGTCAGTACTGAATGGAAGGATTTAAATCAACGGACCTTGGACTGTCCAGACTAGTCCCATCAATACATGAAAAATGACCCCAACGTACTAATATGATGATAGGATCAGCAATCCTTACTGCCTGGATGGACCAAGGGCTGTTCAGACTGGTCCACCAGGATATAAAAAATCGACCCATACGTACTGATAGGCTGATATGATCAGCCTTAACCGTAGTGAATGGAAGGATATAACTCTATGGATCATGGACTATTCGGACTGGTACCATCTGTACATGAAAAATTCCCCATGCATACTGATAGGCTGATATGATAAGCCTTATCCATACTGAATGGTAGGATTTAAATCAACAGACCATGGACTGTCCAGACTGGTCCCATCAGTACATGAAAAACAACCCATAAGTACTGATGACTGATATGATCAGCCATCCATACTGCCTGGAAGGACAAAGGACTGTCCAGACTGGCCCATCAGGCCATGAAAAGTCAACCCATACGTACTGATAGGCTGATATGATCAGCCTTGTCCATACTGAATTGAAGGGTTTAACTCAACGGACCATGGACTGTCCAAACTGGTCCCATCAGTACATGGAAAATGACCCATAAGTACTGTTATGATGATACGATCAGCCTCCCGTACTGCCTGGATGGACCAAAGACTGTCCAGAATAGTACCATCAATACATGAAAAATGACCCCAACATACTGATATGATGATATGATCAGCAAACCGTACTGCCTGGATGGACCAAGGGCTGTCCAGACTGGTCCACCAGGCCATAAAAAATCGACCCATACGTACTGATATGCTGATATGATCAGCCTTAACCGTACTGAATGGAAGGATCTAACTCTACGGATCATGGACTATTCGGACTGGTACCATCCGTACATGAAAAATTCCCCATACATATTGATAGGCTGATATGATCAGCCTTATCGATACTGAATGGAAGGATTTAAATCAACGGACCATGGAATGTCCAGACTGGTCCCATCAGTACATGAAAAACAACCCATACGTACTGATGACTGATATGATCAGCCATCCATACGGCCTGGATGGACCAAGGACTGTCCAGAATGGTCCATCAGGCCATGAAATCGACCCATACATACTTATAGGCTGATATGATCAGCCTTAACCATACTGAATGAAAGGATTAAACTCAACGGACCATGGCTTGTCCAGACTGGTCCCATCAGTACATGAAACATGACCCATACGTAATGGTAGGCTGATACTATCAGCCATCCGTACTGCATGGAAAGACCAAGAACTGTTCAGATTGGTCCATCAGGCTATGAAAAATTGAACCACACGTACTGATAGGCTGATATTATCAGTCTTAACCGTACTGAATGGAAGGATATAACTCAACGGACCATGGACTGTCTGGACTGGTCCCATAAGAACATGAAAAATGACCCATACGTACTAATTGGCTTATACAATCAGTAATCCATAGTGCCTGGAAGGACAAAGGACTATCCAGACTGGTCCATCAGGCCATGAAAAGTCGACCCATACGTACTGATAGGCTGATATGATCAGCCTTGTCCATACAGAATGGAAGGGTTTAACTCAACGGATCATGGACTGTCCAGACTGGTCCCATCATTACATGGAAAATGACCCATAAGTAATGTTATGATGATACGATCAGCCATCCGTACTGCCTTGATGGACGAAGGACTGTCCAGACTAGTCCCATCAATACATGAAAAATGACCTCGGCGTACTGATATGATGATACGATCAGCAATCCGTACTGCCTGGATGGACCAAGGGCTGTCCAGACTGGTTTACCAGGCCATAAAAAATCGACCCTTACATACTGATAGGCTGATATGATCAGCCTTAACCGAACTAAATGGAATGATATAACTCTACGGGTCATTGACTATTTGGACTGGTACCATCCGTACATGAAAAATTCCCCATACGTACTGATAGGCTGATATGATCAGCCATATCCATACTAAACTGACAGATTTAAATTAACGGACCATGGACTGTCCAGACTGGTCCCATCAGTACATGAAAAATGACCCATACGTAATGATGACTGATATGATCAGCCATCCGTACTGCCTGGATGGACCAAGGACTGTCCAGAATGGTCCATCAGGCCATGAAAAGTCGACCCATACGTAATGATAGGCTTATATGATCAGCCTTGTCCATACTGAATGGAAGGGCTTAACACAACAGACCATGGACTGTCCAAACTGGTCCCATCAGTACATGGAAAATGACCCATAAGTACTGTTATGATATGATCAGCCATCCGTACTGCCTGGATGGACCAAGGAATGTCCAGACTAGTCCCATCAATACATGAAAAATGACCCCAACGTACCGATATGATGATACGATCAGCAATCCGTACTTCCTGGATGGACCAAGGGCTGTCCAGACTGGTCCACCAGGCCATAAAAAAATCGACCCATACGTACTGATAGGCTGATATGATCAGCCTTAACCGTACTGAATGGAATGATATAACTCTACGGATCATGGACTATTCGGACTGGTACCATCCGTACATGAAAAATTCCCCATACATACCGATAGGCTGATATGATCAGCCTTATCCATACTGAATGGAAGGATTTAAATCAACGGACCATGGACTGTCCAGACTGGTCCCATCATTACATGAAAAACAACCCATACGTACTGATGACTGATATGATCAGCCATCCGTATTGCCTGGATGGACCAAGGGCTGTCCAGAATGATCCATCAGGCCATGAAAAATTGACCCATACGTACTGATAGGCTGATATGATCAGCCTTAACCATACTGAATGGAAGGATTTAACTCAACGGACCATGGACTGTCCAGACTGGTCCCATCAGTACATGAAAAATGACCCATACGCAATGATAGACTGATACTGGCAGCCATCCGTACTGCCTAGAAAGACCAAGGACTGTCCAGATTGGTCCATCAGGCTATGAAAAATTGAACCGCACGTACTGATAGGCTGATATTATCAGCCTTAACCGTACTGAATGGAAGGATATAACTCAACGGACCATGGACTGTCTGGACTGGTCCCATCAGTACATGAAAAATGACCCATATGTATTGATAGGCTGATACAATCAGCCATCCGTACTGCCTGGAAGGACAAAGGACTGATGGGAGTACTTAAATCAACGGACCATGGACTAACCAGACTAGTCCCATCAGTACATGAAAAATAACCCATATTTACTGATAGGCTGATACGATCAGCCATACGTACTGATCGGCTGATACGATCAGCCATTTGTACTGCCTGGATAGACCAAGGACTGTCCAAACTGTACCATGAGGCCATGAAAAATCGACCCATTTGGACTGATAGGCTGATATGATCAACTTGTCAGTACTGAATGGAAGGAGTTAACTCAACGGACCATGGACTGTCCAGACTAGTCCCATCAATACATGAAAAATGACCCCAACGTACCGATATGATTATACGATCAGCAATCCGTACTGCCTGGATGGACCAAGGGCTGTCCAGACTGGTCCACTAGGCCATAAAAAATTGACCCATACGTATTGATAGGCTGATATGATCAGCCTTGACCGCACTGAATGGAAGGATATAACTCTACGGATCATGGACTATTCGGACTGGTACCATCCGTACATGAAAAATTCCCTTTACATACTGATAGGCTTATATGATCATCCTTATCCATACTGAATGGAAGGATTTAAATCAACGGACCATGGACTGTCCAGACTTGTCCCATCAGTACATGAAAAACAACCCATACGTACTGATGACTGATATGATCAGCCATCCATACTGCCTGGAAGGACAAAGGACTTTCCAGACTGGTCCATCAGGCCATGAAAAGTCGACCCATACGTACTGATAGGGTGATATGATCACCCTTGTCCATACTGAATGGAAGGGTTTAACTCAACGGACCATGGACTGTCCAAACTGGTCCCATCAGTACATGGAAAATGACCCATAAGTACTGTTATGATGATACGATCAGCCATCCGTACTGCCTGGATGGACCAAGGACTGTCCAGTCTAGTCCCATCAATACATGAAAAATGACCCCAACGTACTGATATGATGAAACGATCAGCCATCCGTACTGCTTGGATGGACCAAGGACTGTCCAGACTAGTCCCATCAATACATGAAAAATGACCCAAACATACTGATATGATGATACGATCAGCAATCCGTACTGCCTGGATGGACCAAGGACTGTCCAGACTGGTCCACCAGGCCATCAAAAATCGACCCATACGTACTTATAGGCTGATATGATCAGCCTTAACCGTACTGAATGGAAGGATATAACTATACAGATCATGGACTACTCGGACTGGTACCATCCGTACATGAAAAATTCCCCATACGTACTGATAGGCTGATACAATCAGTCATCCATACTGCCTGGAAGGACCAAGTACTGTGCAGACTGGTCCATCAGGCCATGAAAAGTCGACCCATACGTACTCGTAGGCTGATATGAACAGCCTTGTCCGTGCTGAATGGAAGGATTTAACTCAACAGACCAAGAAATTTCCAGACTGGTCCCATCAGCACATGAAAAATTACCCATACGTACTGATATGCTGATATGATCAGCCATCCATACTGCCTGGATGGACCAAGATCATCCACACTGGTCCCATCAGTACATGAAAAACAACCCATACTTACTGACATGATGAAACGATCAGCCATTCAGACTGCCTGGATGGACTAAGGACCGTCCACACTGGTCCCATCAGTAATTAGTTTTTCGGAATTGATTTGATGACGTTCAGTTTTTATTTATTTGACTGTCATGATTGGAATCCATATGGTCTGGGTTGATTCGTTAGATTCTGATCATGGAATCTCTTAGTTGGGAATTATAATGAATTTTCATGAATTTTAATTATTTTTTAGAGTACTTTTGAAAATAGCCAGAACTGGCATTGATGTGTAAAGTGGTGTTTAGAATTGATTCCAACCATGCAATGTGATAGTATTCTTGTGTAATAAACTGATCATATGTTTTTGTTGTGTGATTGTGTTGGTCCTAGGTACAGACTTGGACCGTGGTAAAGAAAGGCACCATGAGGACTCAGGCGATGGGAAGATGTGTGGTGAATGGGTCATACATAATTGTCGTGTTATCTTAGTAGTCTATTTTGGAACTTATGAACTTATGCTTTAGACTTTTGTGCAACTTGTTTGTTCTGAACGAAGGAATGATGTTTGTTTCTGTTTTATCTATCTATGGAGTATCTATTTTCCTTATTGCTTCTGCTTGTATTCTGTTGTCAATGAACCTCAAATCTTGATAAGACCGCGGTTTGGTTGGATTGAGGAATCCAGGATCGGGTCTTACATGACCAAAGCTAGTCTGAGCTTCACTGAGCTGTACCAAACTTGACCTAGCTGGTCGAGCTTCTTCCATGCCTTGTCCAGCTCCCATTTACTTGTCTCCAACCTTCCCTGGTTAAGTCTCAGAATCCTGATTCCCCTTAACTCTTATACTCAGCCATGATATGCTTGTCTTTAGGTCACATGAGCTGACTGGTGCGTCTCCTCGTACCATGGCCGAGCCAAGTGCCGTTAACTAGATTTGGGGATGCTACACCAACGACTGTCTTGACTGGTCCATCATGCCAAGAAAAATCAACCCATACGTACTGATAGGCTGATATGATCAGCCTTTACCGTACTGAATGGAAGTATTTAACTCAACGGACCATGGAATGTCCAGACTGGTCCCATCAGTACATGAAAAATGACCCATACGTACTAATAGGCTGTTACGATCAGCCATCCGTAGTGCCTGGATGAACCAAGGACTGTCCAGAATGGTCCAGGAGGCCATGAAAAATAGACCCATACGTACTGATAGGCTGATATGATCAGCCTTAACCGTACTTAATGGAAGGATATAACTCAATGCACCATGGACTTTCCGGACTAGTCCGATCAGTACATGAAAAATGACCCTTACATACTGATAGGATGATACAATCAGCCATTCGTACTGCTTGGATGGACCAAGGACTGTCCAGACTGGTCCATCAGGCGATGAAAACTCAACCCATACGTACTGATAGGCTGATATGATCAGCCTTAATGGTACTGAATAGAAGGATTTAACTCAACGGACCATGGACTGTCCGGACTGGTCCCATCAGTACATGAAAAATGACCCATACGTACTGATAGGCTGATACGATCAGCCATCCGTACTGCCTGGAAGGACCAAGGACTGTCAAGACTGGTCCATCAGGCCATGAAAAATCAACCCATACGTACTGATAGGCTGATATGATCAGCCATCCGTACTGCCTGGAAGGACCAAGGACTGTCAAGACTGGTCCATCAGGTCATTAAAAATCGACCCACACATACTGACTGGAAGAATTTAACTCAATGGACCATGGACTGTTCAGATTGATCCCATCAGTACATGAAAAATGACCCATACGTACTGATGACTGATACAATCAGCATTCCGTACTGCCTGGATGGACCAAGGACTGTCCAGACTGGTCCATCAGGCCATGAAAAATCAACCCATACGTACTGATAGGCTGATATGATCAGCCTTATCCGTACTGAATGGAAGGATATAACTCAATGGACCATGGACTGTCCGGACTGGTCCCATCAGTACATGAAAAATGACCCATACGTACTAATAGGCTGATACGATCAGCAATCCGTACTGCCTGGATGGACCAAGGAATGTCCACACTGGTCCATCAGGCCATGAAAAATAGACCCATACGTACTTATAGGCTGATATGATCAGCCTTAACCGTACTAAATGGAAGGATATAACTCAAAGGACCATGGACTGTCCGGACTGGTCCCATCAGTACATGAAAATTGACCCTTACATACTGATAGGCCGATACGATCAGCCATTCGTACTGATTGGATGGACCAAGGAATGTCCAGACTGGTCCATCAGGCCATGAAAAATCAACCCATACGTACTGATAGGCTGATATGATCGGCCTTACCCATACTGAATGGAAGGATTTAACTCAACGGACCATGGACTGTCCAGACTGGTCTCATAAGTACATAAAAAATGACCCATACGTAATGATAGGATGATACGATCAGCCATCCGTACAGCCTGGAAAGACCAAAGACTGTCCAGACTGGTCCATCAGGCCATGAAAAATTGACCCATACGTACTGATAGGATGATATTATCAGCCTTAACTGTCCTGAATGGAAGGATATGAGCTGAAGAATCAACTAGAGGAGTTGTTGGATAAAGGTTTCATACGCCCTAGTGTATCACCTTGGAGAGAACCAGTCATATTAATGAAAAATAAGGATGGTAGCTTCAGGTTATGCATTAATGATCGGGGGTTGAATAGGGTGACTGTGAAGAACAAGTACCCATTACCCCGGATTGATGAGTTGGTGGATCAACTCCGTGGAGCTAAGTGGTTCTCCAAAATTGATTTGGCTTCTGGATATTATCAGATTTCAGTTGCGCATGATGATATAAGAAAGACAGTGTTCCGAACTAGGTACGGCCACTATGAGTTTGTGGTCATGCCAATTGGACTGACCAATGCACCAGTTGCATTTATGAAGATGATGAATGGTATTTTCAGGAGTACTTGGATGAGTTGGAACGCTTGAGGGAACATAAGCTCTTTGCTAAGTTAAGCAAGTGTAGTTTCTGGCAGCAGAGCATTGGTTTCCTTGGACACATAGTGTGTGCTGATGGAGTGTCCATTGATCAAGGAAAGATCTAGTGTATACGGGAATGGCCTCAGCCAAAGAGTGCTACTGAGATAAGAAGCTTCTTGGGATTAGCTGGCTATTACCGGAAATTTGTCAAGGGGTTCTCAAGCATAGCTCAGCCGACGACTAAGTTGACAAGCAAGGACGTGAAGTTCACATGGTCTGAGGAGTGTGAGAGGAGTTTCCCAGCACTCAAGGACATGTTGACTAGTGCACCAGTCCTGGTGTTGCCTGAGGCGGATCAGCCATATGTGGTGTATACTGATGCATCAATCACTTGACTTGGATGTGTCCTGACACAGCATGTGAAGGTCATAGCCTATGCATCTCGATAGTTGAGAAAGCATGAAGGGAATTATCCGACCCATGATCTGGAAATGGCAGTTGTGGTGTTTGCCTTGAAGATATGGAGATCATACTTGTATGGAGCCAAGGTGCAGATACTTACAGACCATAAAAGTCTAAAGTATATTTTCACTCAGCCTGAGTTAAACTTAAGGCAGAGGAGATGGATGGAGTTTGTTGCAGATTATAATCTGGACATAGCTTACAATCCAGGAAAGGCTAACCTAGTGGCAGATGCCTTGAGCCGCAGGAGAGCGGAGGTATCAACCGAGAGGGAGACTGGGTAACTGGAAGATATGGTACGGTCACTGCATCTCAACACATTGGCTGGACAGGATGAGCCTTTGGGGTTGGAGGCAGTGGATCATGCTGATCAACTTACCAGGATTCGTCAAGCTCAGGGCTTGGATGAGAACCTTAAAAAGGTTGCTTCCAATGACAAGACTGAGTACCAAACGGCGAGCAATGGTACCATCTTGGTCAATGGAAGGATTAGTGTTCCTAACAATCAGGAACTGAAGGAGGAGATTATGAGGCAGTCTCATAAGTCTATGTTCTCAATTCACCCGGGATTGAACAAGATGTATAGAGATCTGAAGAGCTATTACCATTGGGTGAGGATAAAATCTGATGTTGCTGAGTGGGTGGCTAAGTGTCCTACTTGCCAACTGGTGAAAGCAGAGCATCATGTTCCCAGTGGTCTACATCAGAACTTACCCATACCGGAGTGGAAGTGGGATCTTGTCATGTCCCCGATCCTCGATAGGACCGTGGGACGGACCATGGTACATAGGAATGCACCAAGTCAGGTCGTTAAACCTGAAATCAGGTGTATCATGGTCCAAAGGGATGGTTAAGTAAGTCGTGGTACGAGTACTTGATCATCGGCAGAAGGAAAACGGTAAAGGAAAGCTGGACGAGTGAACCGGAAGCTTAAC
>MU109742.1:0-14036 GCA_012274485.2 Sinapis alba | reverse complement strand
TCTGGTCCGTTGATCTGTTATGTGCGTGGGTGATATTGACAGTTTTACCCTTACGCTCACTGCCATGTTAGCGACGTGTTATAAAATTAATCACTGTATTAATTAAAGAATGGTTAGTGCGATGAATAATGCCTTAGACGATGTTTTAAATAAAACGATCGAACTGAGAGTTTCTTCCTCTTTTTCTTCTTTCCCACCGTGAAAATCTTTGTGGTATTTTGCCGGAGAACATACAGTGGTTTCTGTCTCACTCTTGGAAGGTAATCTCTGTCGCTCATCTGTGTTTTTTTTTTTGAGATCTTGCGTTGACTTTCCGCTAATTTTGATATCTCCGATATACATGTTTAATCTCAGACTTATAAGGCCTTAGACATGGATGGTGAAACCTCTGTCAAAGAGAATCAAAAGAACTTCGACAGGTTAAGCAACCTACCTGATTCCTTGCTATGCAAGATACTCTCTGACTTTTCCACCAAGGAATCGGTTTCCACCAGCGTTTTATCAAAACGTTGGAGAAATCTCTGGTTGAATGTTCCATCTTTGGACCTAGATTCCATAAAAATCAGAGATGATGTCTTTGTGAGTTTCATGGATAGGTTTCTATGTTCTGGAAATGAGCAACATTTGGAGAGATTCAAGCTGATCTATGAGGTGTTTGAGCATGATGAATCTCGTTTCAAGTCTTGGATCGATGCTGGGACTAGGCGCAGGGTTCGTCATCTTGATGTTCGTAATGAGCTGTGGGATGATGGGTTAGTTAAGATGCCTCCATCTCTCTATTCATGTGAGAGATTGGTGAACTTAAATCTCTACCGGGTGTACTTGGATCATCATGAATCTGTATCCTTGCCTTGTGTCAAGATTATACATCTAGATATGGTGTTATACGATGGTGATTCAACTCTAGAGACTCTAATATCGAGCTGTCTTGTTCTCGAGAAGTTAACCATATCCCGTGATGCCAATGATTCTCTGGAAGCTGTTTGCGTGCGTTCCCAGTCGCTAAAGAGCTTCAAAATAGATTGTGAGCGTTACGAAATTGACGGTCATGTTGTTGCAATTGATGCTCCAAGACTTGAGTATATGAATCTGAGTGATCACATGTCTGAGAACTTCATAATACACAGTATTGGTCCCTCTGCAAAGGTAGACATTGATGTTCTATTTGGTGTGTTATATGCTGAGCCGTTAGAGCCAGATGATTCTTCCAAGATTACTATGCTCAGGGAGTTTCTCACCGGGTTATCGACAGTCAGCGACATTACCATCTCTTTTGACACTCTAAATGTATATATATATGGTTGATCCAATAGTATTATGCTTGAACAATTTTGTTATTAGTGAACTCATGTTTGTTTTTCTGCACAGATTATTCATGATTACTGTGAAATGGAACAGCTACCTCAATTCTGCAACTTGTCTTACTTAGATCTTTGCTTCGAAGACACTTCGTGGGAGATGTTGCCGACCTTGCTTGAGAGTTGCCCAAACCTATACTCTGTCATTCTGGTGCGTCTTATTTTACTACTGATCTCACGTAAACCACACTAATTAGATATATTATGATAAACTATAACTCAAACTTCTTCTCGGGTTGTATTTTTATCAGGAATTTATACTTCTTCCAGAGACGGAGCAGGTTGATCTTTCATTAGTGCCACATTGTTTCAAATCATCTCTCGAGTTTGTTGAACTGAAGACAGTTGACTCTGTAGACATGAGAAAGAAAGAGAGACCACCCAAGGGAGTATCAAGTAAGATGAAATTAGCAAAATACTTCCTAGAGAATGCTGCAGCTCTCAAGGAACTAACTCTACAGAGGTGTTTCTGTAACATCATTGACCAAATCAAACCGATTCCAAGACGCTCTACTGAGTGTGAACTTGTCATGGAATATTAGCTGAGCCACATCTTTGTGTTCTTATGGTATTGCTCTCCTTGTGCTTTCTTCAAATTCACCTTTTGACTTTTTCTTTCTTATTTACGTTGTTTATCTTCTCGTTTTTCAAGTTGGAGGAAGATATTATTCACTTGTCTCAAAACTGAGTTCTCTAATATTTTCAAATCTTAGTTTTAGATTTCTGAATTGCTCTTTAAAAAAGTTTAATGTTATACAGAATCTCTAAATCCTATCAAAATCCAACTAAAATTAATATCATTAAAGTCAAATTCAAATCCATGATTTGAGAATTAACAAAATTTCTTTTAGTTTAGAAAGATAAATAGATAGAAATTTTCTAAGATAATTTATTTTAGTTTTTTTTCACTAAACTATCACAGAAGAAAAAATGATTAAATATGTTTCATAAGTAAATATACACTTATATATCTAGTGTTAATTAATTTAGACTTATGATTTAAAGTTAAGGGTGAAGTTTTGAGAGTAGATTTTAAAAAAAAAATTAAAAAAAATAAAATAAAATTGTTAAAGTAGTTTCAAAATGAAAATTTGAAAAAATTGATTTTTTTCAAAAAATATAACAAGGTTGAATTTGAAAACATACAATTCGAAATTATATAAATTTTTGATTATTTTTATTATTTATTTATATTTATATATTTATAAAACAAAATGTAGAAGAATTTTTTGTCCGTTAAATAAAATCTCATTGGTCTTTTTTTGAGAGCTCTTGTAATGAAAAAAACTTAAAACTAAAAATAATTATTTAAAAGAATTGCCTATAAATACTTAATTGGACAAAAAGAAAAATATCTTTAGTTTTCTCCCAAAAAATTAAACTATTCTTAAGACTTGGTTGTTTCTCTTCCACTCTGTACTGAGTGTACTCTGCCATCTCCGGTTACGTTGCTTCTCCTCGGCTATTAATCCTAAAGAGATGACGCAGTGTAAACTGAGTTTTGAAATAACTCGAAAGAAAATCTTGTAAGAACGTGACCATCGGCAATAGTATGTGATCATAAGCTGAGATCTGGTCCGTTGATCTGTCGTGTGCGTTGGTGATGTTGACAGTTTGACCCTTAACCTTCAATTCAATGCCATGTGGGAGACGTGTTATAATATATAAATAAATCACTGTATTAAACAAACAATAATTAGTGCGACGATAAATGGCGCTTCTTAAATTAATGTCTGTGTTCTAAATCAAAGCCATCTTCGTGCAGACCGGCGAACTAAGAGTTTCTTCTTCTTCACCGAGAAACTCTGTGTGGTGTTTTGCCGGAGAAGTTACGGTACGGTGGTTTCGCATTAACCAGAAGGTAATTTCAATAGCTCATCTCTGTTTTCCTTTTTTTTTTAAATTCATGGAGATCTTGAGTTGACTTTCTGCTAGCTTTGCAATCTCCAATTTGGTTGTATCTTGTGTTGACTTTCATGGAGATTTTGAGTTTTTTTTTTTTTTTTAAATTCATGTTAAATCTCAGACTTAGGACTTAGATATGGATGGTGAAGCCTCTGTCAAAGAGAATCAGAGAAACTTCGATATGTTAAGCAATCTACCTGATTCCTTGTTATGCAAGATACTCTCTGACGTCTCCACCAAGGAATCGGTTTGTACCAGCGTTTTATCGAAACGTTGGAGAAACCTTTGGTTGAGTGTTCCATGTTTGAACTTAGATTCCAAAAAATTCAGAGATGATGATGTCTTCGTGAGTTTCATGGATAGGTTTCTGTGTTCTGGAAATGAGCAACATTTGGAGAGATTCAAGCTGATCTATGAGGTTTCTGAGCATGATGAATCTCGTTTCAAGTCTTGGATTGATGCTGCGACTGGGAGTAGGATTCGTCATCTCATTGTTCGTAATGAGGTGGACGACGGTGAGTTAGTCGAGATGCCTCCATCTCTCTATTCATGTGAGAGATTGGTGAACTTGAATCTCTACCGCGTCTTCTTGGAACATCCTGAATCTGTATCCTTGCCTTGTGTCAAGTTTATGCATCTAGATATGGTGTTGTACGATGGTGATTCAACTCTAGAGACATTAATATCAAGCTGTCCTGTTCTCGAGGAGTTAACCATATCTCGTGATCCCAATGATTCTCTGGAAGCTGTCTGCGTGCGTTCCCAGTCACTGAAGAGCTTCAAAATAGATTGTGAGCGTTACGAAATTGACGGTCATGTTGTTGCAATTGATGCTCCAAGACTTGAGTATATGACTCTGAGTGATCACATGTCTGAGAACTTCATAATACATAGTATTGGTCCCTCTGCAGTGGTAGACATTGATGTTATCTTTAACGTGGAATATTGTGAGCCACTGGAGTCTGATGATTTTTCAAAGATAACTATGCTCCGTAAATTTCTCACTGGGTTATCTACCGTCATCGAAATGACAGTCTCTGCTGATACTCTCAATGTATGTAAACATGGTTTATTCAATATCATTACGTTTGTGCAATCTCTTTAATATCACGTTTCTTAGTAAACTTTTTTTTATTTCGTCGGTGCATAGGTTATTCATGATTACAGTGAAATGGAACAGCTCCCTAAGTTCTCTAACTTGTCTTACTTGGAAGTTTGCTTCCAAGACACTAAGTGGGAGATGTTGCCAGCCCTCCTTGAGAGTTGCCCAAATCTGTACTCTGTTCTTCTGGTGCGTCTTGTTTTACTCATGCTTTCATGCAAAACCACACTCAGATTTATTATTATCATAACTCTAACCCAAACTCCTCCTCCGGATGTATTTTGATCAGGAATTTGAATGTCTTCCGGAGACGGAGCAGGTTGATCTTTCATTAGTGCCACAATGTTTCCAATCATCTCTTGAGTTTGTTCAACTGAAGACAGTTGACGGTGAAGACATGAGAGAGAAAGAGAGACCACCCAGGGGAACATCAAGTAAGATGAAATTAGCAAAATACTTCCTAGAGAATTGTGCAGCTCTCCAGAAACTGTTTTTAAGGCAGAGTTTCTGTACCATCAGCAACCAAATCAATTCTATTCCAAGCCGCTCTGTGGGGTGTGAAGTTGTCATGGATTAGTTGATGAGCCACAGCTTTGTGTTCTTACGGTATTGCTCTAGTTGTGCTTTCTTAAAAACACACCTCTTCATTCATATTTCGTGATATACTTTGTATATCTTTTCGTTTTTCAAGTTGGAGGAAGATATTATTGACTTGGCTCAACAAAAACATTTTTTATTTGCGATGAAAGTGATCATCAAGGCTTATTTAGATCATGGGTGTTATTTGTATTTTTCCTTTTTCCATTTATCATTATTCTTTTATATTAAAAGTACTCTGAAGTTCTAAATATATTTTCTGATCTTAGTTTAAGATTTCTGAATTGCTCTTTAAAACTGTTTAAAGTTACACAACATCTCTAAATCGTGTCAAAATCCAACTAAAATTGAAGTCACTGAAGTTAAATCCATTCCATAAATTAATCTGTTTCTTGAGAAGTGTCCAAATCTAAAATATCTTGTCATGGTTAATATTTCTCTTCTTCCCCAACTTAACTAAATTTAGATTCTGAAACTGTCTCATTTATACTAACTATTTTGTCTTCTTTTGTTCTATTTACTTTCCAGGAGTTTCAAAATTATAATTATAGAATATTTTTTTTCGATGCGCCTCAATGTGTCTTATTATCGAAGGTATGAGCAAAATACATGCATGCATGCATGGCGGATATGAAGAAACTAGGGAGTTAATTATTGTATGGCTAATACAACAGCCCTCAAGAAATTTACTCTCCGTTTAGATCAGATAGAGAAAACAAATTATGTGTGATCCTCAACGAGCTCTTTGCATTGCCAAGAAAATCTATCACATGTAGGGTTTTTTTTTTTGAAAAAAATGTTGTATTAATTCAACAAAAAAAAACTTTTTACAACTAAAGTTATTACATGTAGGTTTTCACTAGATGCTTCAGTTCTAGAGGTATTCAAATTAATGTTTTTAACATATAACCAGATCCGTGTCCGCGCTACGCGCGGATTGTATTCTTTTATGAATTTTCTTTTAATCGAATATAAATATATGATATTCTTTGATTATTTAGTAGTAAATAACCTACAAAGTTTGAACTTAGAAATTCACAAGAGATTTTGTTTGTCTATTTGTTAATGATTTGTTGATATCTCATTTGATCCTAAATTGTATTTACAACATTGACTTCATTTATGTGTGTATATTATCTTGAAAAATGTATGAGGTAGTTATTTTTGGGCATAACTTATGTATAAGAGCAACTCTTTCAAATATACATTTTTAAGTTTTTGTCACAAAATAGTACTCGAAAAATAAAATCATCAAATTAATTTTTTTTTTTTTTTGAAATTTTGAATATTGATTTTTTATTTTTTAAAATTTAAAACTCCATCTCTAAAACCCACCCCTTAACTCGAAACCCTAAGTCTAGATTAGTTAACCCTAAAGGTACAAATGCATATTTTACACTTTAATAAAAACTATTTTGATCATTTTTCTCAGCTCTTTTGTGAAAATAAATTGAAAAAACTATCTAAAGGAATTTCTCTATATATAATTTAAATGGCAAGGCTAATAATCTTGAATCCTTAAGATTTCTAGAGTACTGCCTGATTAATATACGCATATGCATTCATTCACATGTTTACAGCAATGAAATCAAATGTGAATATGGTGATACATGTGAGAGGGACCTAATTATTTTTGATGCATTTAACAATAATACATGAGCCAACTTCATAAGAAGAACTCCAAACATCCGAAAGGTGGGAATGAAGTATAGACCTAAAATTTGAATGTTAGTATATTCAAAAAAAAATATCTTTAATAGTGTGTTGTATAAATCACTTCATTGTCATCCTTAGTTCAAGCTTACCATAGAGATCACTCCTTAAATCACAATTTTCTTTAAAGTCTTCAAACGAATAGAACCTAAACCACTGAGAGTCAATGGCAAGCTGGTTATCTTTAATCTCGGACATGAGAAAAAATTGTGAAATTGTGGTTAACAACACAATTGATGCCTTTGTTCGTTGTTGCGGAGAAGTTGATGAGAGTATCGGGAACTCGACGTTTCACACGTCCTTCGTAAGGGTCTACCTGATTAGGAGTATCAATATACCCTCTTATTGTTTAAAGTGTCATTTTATTAGAAGCCCACTTGTAAGATATACAGAACTACATTATTTAACATTACTTATTTTGCATATTTTCATGGATATAATTTGTAAGGAAGATATATTTATGATGAGGTAGTAGTAGCAAGTAGCTGTTTTGTATTTTAAAATATAGAACTAATAAAAACTACAGATAGTCGGTACAATTTGTAAGATATACATAACTACATTGATCATTTATTTTTAAAAAAGACAGAACTAATGAAAAATAACCTTAACTATTAATATAATGAACACATTTGTAATAAAATATATTTTATATATTGTGGTTTTGGTTACACTTTTCTGTGGCCTAGGCTGAGGCCTCAATGAATAAAACAACTAAGCACTAGTACTCATAAGTACCGGATATATCAAGATTTACTTCACCCTTATCTGCCAGAACCAATAAATATAAATTGAAAACCTCAATTAAGAAAAAAATCAAAACCAACCGGATTTTTTTTGAAGTGAAACATAACATATTTGTTGTCACAAAACTCGAGATATTTTATTCATTGAACGCACTTTTGCTCGGATAAACCAGGGTTCATGGAAGGTGTTGATGCCTCATCTCCTAGGTTGGATGTTGTAACCTCAGTTTCCATTGCCGAAGATGACTGATACATAGTCTCATACACTCTTTCACAGTACGGCAGAGAAATCTTGAGGAACTTCACCATGTAACCTGTCCCAGAGCTTGAGTTATTAAGGAGGTCCATTCAGATGTCTTCTCTCTAGTTTCACATGTAATTCTGTTTTCTTTTTGTGTGTCCATTCTCACCATAGTATATTAAAAAGAGCTGATGCAACCTGCACCATCCTAAAAATAGATTACGTTACCAAATCAAGGTGTTGATCATTTGAACTGCAGAAACTGTAATGACTGAGACAAAATTAACTAAATATACAGCATGAGTGCTAACTTAGCACGTGATGTTTGTGCACCCCCAAGCCTCTCTCCATTTCTCATGGTGTGATACTTTCTTCTCTAGATAAAAATACTTGATCATATGTAACACATTATATGACCAAAATGTGTTTTGGACAAACAGTGGCAGAGTGAGGTAAAGTAAATTTGAGAATAAGAAAATGTATTACATGAGTACCTTTGTTTTAAGTGGTCTCTCATCTTTGCTGAATTGTGATGTTGCCAATACTCCTGATGCTGTAAGCGTCTTCAACAAAGATGGGTCAGCGTAAAGCTTCAAGCCTGACCCAGACCCCAAAAAAATCAAAACGTATGTAAAGATAGCAGAGAAATGATAAAGAACAAAAACTTGTAAGCCAATTTTTACTGCAATAAAAATTTCTGAAACTTTGGTGAATCTACTTAAATGTTCTGCAGTGAACAAAGAACTGCTCTTTTAGCAGAGGTTTCGGCCATGGCGGCTACTGGTTATCTTCCTACTCCAGTCCACCAGCTCCCTACACCAATTTTTTTTCTTTTTGGTTATATGCCAAAACATTCAAACTTCCTGTTGATCACAAAACACTTCCTTGTTTTTTTTACTGAAATGAAGAATAATAGTCTCTAGTCTCTTTCGATTAATATCCTTACTAAGATTGAGAACAATAGTCTTTCACAAATGTTTAGATTCGCCAACATACCAGAAGAACATGTAAGGTAGTATTCTGCATCGTGAAGGCCGTTCTTGTTCATGAACAACTCCAAATACATCAAATTCCCTCTCTAGATCAAGCATCTCTTTGAAATATCTCTTCTTCATCTCTACCATCTTCTTCTCCTTCTCTTCTGTCGGATTCTCCCTCTCCTCCACATACTCCTTCATCTCTTTCTCTTGATACTCTATGAAGCTGGAGACCTCCTCAGCCCTGAAGCAGAATCAAACCAGAAGAATTTAGTTACTCTTTTGTTTCACCAGAAACACTGGTTTTCTGTAAGTACGTATGCATACATGTTGCACAAATCAACAACTTTAGCACGCTCCTGCTGCCGCATCATCCCAAAATTCTCTTCCTTTGCGTTTCTTTTCTTATGTATTTGTCTAATTGAGTTTTTGGAAAACCTGTCTTGAGAATCATCTTCAAACCACCAAGTTTTTTTTTCAAAATAAAAATCAGTAGGCTATTCAATAGATAGTATGTATTTTCCAAGATAAGAAAAAAACATATCTTTTTCTATGTTCTGCTCATGCTGCATCTTTGTTCCCTGTCTCACAACACGGTTATCTTCTGCAGTTTTATGAAGCTTCTTGCTCAAAATTCACAGAGAATTCCTCATTTGTCAGCTTGCTCTTAAACCAGTTTAGCTGCTGATTATCCTCAGCGATCTTACCTCACCTCCTTCACTATGTTATTCTAGTGCGACTCCGCCTCGTACTTCAGCCTTGTTTTGCCTAATTGATCATACAAAAATACATTAAATACATTCAGACAGACTAACAAAACTCTAAATCAAGACTTCAAACATATTGATTGAAAGCATCCATGTCTTCATTGTTTACATGGAAGCAATATAGTTGGCGAATCAGGTGAGGGAAACACAACAGCTTCGTCGCTTAAAAAGGTATATATAAGGTGCTGTGGTGAGGGAAACACAACAGTTTCATCGCTTTCCAAGAGGAGAAACAAAGGAATGTTGAAGGATACCATCTCTAATGAAGATAGGAGTAAAGAGATGCTTGCAGAGATTAGACCCCATCGATGTTGGTCCTCATCTTCTCAGGTCCCGGCATCGCGCTCTTACCTGAAAACGAAGCTGACGATGATTTCTTAGATACAGAAGGAACAGGAGATGATTCTAATTACAGAGAAAGGCGACTTGCAGATATTAGAAAAGGTGATGGTGAATTGGAAGAGTCGGAGTCGAGGGAGACGAACACTCTGCTTGGAGGAAAAGAGATGGGCCACTTACAATTTTGTTCAGCCCAGATTCTTTGTCGACAAAAATAAGGTGTGACGTGGAAGAATGAAACTTTATGATTGGTTGATTTTCCATACACAGGTGGACACTCTAAAAACTCTAGCTCAATCCCTTTTATATATTGGGATTGTATCCCACAGATAAGATTTAGCTATAAGCACACAAAAGTCCAACAATAAAAAGCAGTCACATATATAATACTGAATAGTGAATACTAATAAACCACACTAATAATTAATGAGCCATAGAAATAACTCTTCAACTATGGATATGACGATAATAGCAATTCCTTAAGTTTTATGGTCTCTTACGGAACATATTTACCCAGTCAGGAATGTAAAAGATATATAAAACTGATCATTTTTTCGCTTTCTCTCTTATTTTATAATGTTGAAAGTGAAAAAATGAATGTTTTCTCCATGAATATACATTTCTTTGTCATATAATCTCAATTTTGCTATTGTTATATTATTGCTAAATTATATGCAGAATCATAATACCAAAATGCTACTTACGTTTTGTACGTATATATACTATGAGAAGAATGAAAGGTGAGAAATGTCTTGGTCTGCTGTTCTTGGAGTTACAAGAGCACAAACACATATATAACAACTAGTTGCAATCATGAACACTGTATTGTGTAAATATCCGAACTCACCAGCTTAGTTCTTATGTACCTAACTCAAGTTACCATTGACCTAGATCAACTTTTTTTTTGCTGTCTCTATATATAGCTCTATCATTCATTCACACAGAAACATACTACTAAATCCACAAATAAAGCCATTCAATAATTAATCTCTAATATTATCAAATCAGTTATACGAAATGGCACATCCAAGGATCTCCATTTCAACTATTTTCTTATTGCTTTGTATTGTAGGTTTTGTCTCGCAATCATGTGAAGCTAGAAAGGTTGTAATGCCTTACGACGCAAGCAAGGGATTGTTTCTTAGTGTTTTACCAAAGGGCAATGTGCCACCTTCGGGTCCAAGCGACAAGGGTCACACTTCTCCGCCTAAGGATTATAATTCCGATCAGCATATGGTGCAGCGAAACTCGCCGGATACTTACCGTCAACTAAGATCGGTCCCAAGCCCCGGCGTTGGTAATTAGGCACATTAAACACCGACTTATATTGTTGTTTCTATTTCAGAATATTATCATATATTGTAAGTTGTCTAATGAAGAATGTTTGTGTTTGTGTGTCTTCATAAAATGATATGGTGTCAGACTATTGAAATAGATGTGTTTATGTGTGATCTGTAGTTGAGTAATAAAATTAACCACTATTTTACACTTTTAATCTGTCTATGTGTGCGTTAGCATATGGTATGGAACATGTATGTATAGAGATTTAAAAACTGAGAAATTAACTTTTAACAGATATTTTTCATGAATTTTGTATTTTTCGAGTGCTGTATTATACAAAATCCATTTGTGGCCATATTACATTACATCATTAGTGTAATAGTTTAGCGGGTTCACAAATTGAATTACGTCCAAAGACTATATTATTACTAAAGATTTTAAAGGCATGATTATTGCAGGTCTCTTAGGAAATGTCTCTTAAAAAAAATAAGGGACAATTTCTTAGCTTTTAACCAGAAAAAGCTTAGAAACGTCTCTTAAATAAGAGATTAAAAGATGTTTCTTAGCTTTTAACTAGAAAAGGCTAAGAGACTGTCTTTTATTTTTTTTAAGAGACATTTTTTAAGAGACATGCAATAATCATACACCGGGACAAGTATTTAACGAAAGAAAGAAAGCTTCATGACCATGCGTTTACACATATATAAACATGAACATTTGACTAGTGCCCATTATAATCGAGATAATGTAAATAGGTTGCCGTTTGCGTACGTAAACTAAATTCATCAGTAAGGAAGCTAATAGTTATAAGCCTATAGCTTTTAAAGTGAATAAGCTTTGCTTTGGTACCTTTGTTGAAAAAGTTTATGAAGTTGACAATAATCTATAATTATTTGTCTATTTACGTAAGAGACGTCTTCCTCTGTCCTGCTGACGTTTTCTTCTTCTATGAATAGATTCAAAGTTTAAGACAAAATAGAAGAAAAGGGGGAAACGAAAATAGACATGCAATAATATAAGGAACATTATTTTTGCTTATCTCAGGGATTACACTATTTAAGGTCTAACTTTTTTGTCATGAAGCTACTTCTCTCGCTTTCCTCTTTTGTATTTTCTTAATAAGTATAACTAACCAACTATTAAGATGGAGCCGCTTCTTACACATTCAATGCATGTTGTATACTTTCTTAGTTACAAAATGTAAGATGTTTTAGGTTAATGCATAATTATTTAAAAAATATTTTTACCTAAAAACTATTATTAAAATATAAAATTAAAAATTATTCAACTAGTTACATAATAAATTACAAAATATTATTGACTATACAATTTTTGATAAAATCAAAATAATATAAAAATATAAAAATATTTTACATTTTGAAACGGAAAAATATATCTTTATGTGCGCTTATATATTTAAACCCAAATTTCTTCCATAAAATCAAAAAAATTTCTAACCAAGTTATTTTGACTTAGTAGTAAAGAAGTTTCGGCTGGAGCTTCCACCATGGGTTCGAGTAGCCATGGGTTCGAGTAGCATTGGCTACCTAACCCCAAGTTAAATGGATTTATTCATCCATGAAATCAAGAAAATCCTATAACATCATGTTAGATTAACGTGCCATCAACTTTGAAAAAATCCATGTGTGATGATTTTGACTCGATAAAATTTTTCATGTATCTGTCGAGTTAAGTATAATCCAAAACTAGGAGGTGTCAAATTAGATTCTATGGCATGCTAATATTATATCAAAGGTTGACTTATGTTGTCAGATAAACGTGGTTCCATATCTGCTGAAAAGACGTTTTCACAAGCTGAGTTTAAATTGTTCAGTTGAGTCAGTCATTATCATGCAGACATGCACTAGTTATACATATAAATCTTGGTAAATTTGCATTATTCTGGATTTGTTTTGAAACTTGTAAACTACGGTACTTTCACTATCAGCATGTGAATCGTACCAAAGTGACTTTCTATAACATTGTTGCGTCTTAACTTAGAACAGCATACCCATTAATTTCACATAATTTTCTAGAATTTGTTACGACGAGAAAGGTGAAATAATATAAACAAAAGAAATCTAGTTCTTCTACAAAGATTTATGGTTTAGTTGAGATGTTAATCTAGTAGTTTCCAAAAACGAATTGCTTAAATACGTTCTAAGGAACCCTTCAAACTTGATCAGAACCAAACAATGAAATTTACAAAGGTAAGAAGGAAGAGACTAGAAAAGCTCGTTTGTATATATTCAAAAGAAACACCATTACACTTAAAAACCCAAAACGTTGAACAATGAACCAGAAGTTAACCAGATTCGGTTCTCATCAAAAGCCGACAAGCTTTATGATTACATGAAATTAAAAACGTAATTTCTCTAGCCGGAGATACAAATCACGGTTAAGGTTATTTACTAACGTGAGTCAGAATCCGACTGATGAGAGCATCTTTCTTACCGCTGAGGGGAAGATTGTTGGCAGTTAAATATGTCTTCAGTTCGACCACCGTCAAGTCCTTGAGCTAAACGCAGATTAAACAAAGCGTTGAGATCATCAAGTAGATGTCTAAACGTAAAAAACAATGTTAAAGATGTTGGTTTCTTCACCTTCCCGGTTTTTGCAAGCTCTACAAAGTCATAGTCTCCAGCATCTGCAGCTTTTCGCTTTCTTGATTTCTCCTTTGCCCCTGAGTCACTTTCTTCCTCAGAGTCATCACCGTAGATAGACTCCTTAAATTCTTCTATTGCTTTTACAACTCCAGGTCTGCAAGCAAAAAGGGTTCACTATAGATAAGATCCCAACATTTTTTTGGCTTGTGGAATTATAAAACAGAGTTTATTAAAAAAATGGTTGCAACCTGTTCATTCCTTCTTCGTCAGGAAGAGTCTCATCTCTTGTTTCTCGAAGCTCGTCTTCATCCAATGCAATGGCTTGCAAGATCGCGTAGTGTCTTTGTAAAGCTGTAACAAAGAGAGTCTTTCAGCAGCTCAGAACAACTAACAGAACCAAGACT
>MU109741.1:0-14040 GCA_012274485.2 Sinapis alba | reverse complement strand
AAGATGAACATGTTTTTCACATTAGAAACAAACAAAAAAAGAAGTAAATCAACTGCACAAAAGTCGTTCAAATTGCAATAAAGGAAGTGAAGTGTTCAACAAATATACATACCTGGGTTGTAAAGTGTTCAAAAATGAGATGAGGATATTGCTCAGACATTTTTCCCATTTCTTTCTTGGTTTGAATTTCATGTCTTGTTACCTAAAAACAAAAGGGGTACTCTGGATTAAGCAAAGCAAAGTATTTCTGAAAATATAATAACCTCAAAGAGGTACTTACCACATTAAGTAACTGAAAGTAGGCAGTTGGTCCGAATGGGAGATGAGAGATGATAAGACCATCAGGCTTACCACGGTTCTCAGAAACAAATATCACATCAGTAAAATCATGAGAACGCGCCGTTTCAATAATCTCAGATATGACCTGCACAAAGAAACAAGTTCCAGTATTATGATCCTAATCCCTAAATTAAAGATGGGTATTGCTAGACCTAGGCATTCGGGTATCCATTTCGGAGGTTCGGATCAATTTTTTTGGATTTCAGTGTTATTTTATAACAACTCCTAGATCACATTCTAGTAAATTTGCTAGTAGGATCGGGTTCGGGTCGATTTTGTATCACATCCTAGAACCCATAAAATAATCTTATACTGTTCAGATTCGGATTAATATTGGACCGGTTCAAATATACCCTAAGTAAAATCTAAAATTTAAAAGCAAAACATAAGATATATATATACGTATTTATATAGAATTAAGTGTCTATTTAAATTTTAAATTATCATTATTAGATATTATATCAAACTAAATATGAAATTGAATATTTGGAGTACATATATATGTTTTAAATATTTATATTGTATATTAATTTTGACCAGGAAACAAAATGGTCCAAGAGGATTAGATACTTGCATTTTGTATGAACTACAAAAGACAGAAGCAGACACATACATACCTGACTACCACGATTAAGTTTCTTAGCGTTAGGAAACACAATGTTCAATTCCTGCAAAAAGATTCCACACAATTAAAGAATCAAATCAAGAAAACTAGCCAGACAAGAACGTTAAACATGTTATTCATCAACAAAAACTAAACTTGCAGCTGTTACCTTGACGAATCGGGTAAGAGGAGCACTTGGATCCCTAGAGGTAGTCAACAAAATCTTGGGTTCTTTCTCAGTTGCATTTGCGTATTCATCATCAATATGACTCCGAGGAACTAATTTGCCACAACATAATAATTAGAGAAATATAACCAAAACTATACGTAATCGAACAACAGTAACTTTTTTTTGAACAACAGTAACTTCTTCGAACATTAAGCTTCTTACTAATGATTCAGTTATCAATACAAGAAGACCACGACACAAGTAGAATTATTACCGGCAGTGTTTTGATCTTCGAGATCAATCTCCTGACGAAGCTTCGCCTCCTCATTACGAAGCTCAGTAGGAATCGGCTTCCCTTCTGTTTACACATAAACAAAGCATCGAAATCAATTAACAGTGAGAGAAACCTTATAGAGATTGTTAAACGAATCAGTCAGAACCTTGAAGGGCTTCTCTTATCTTGCGCTTCTTCTCATAGAGCTGACGCTCATCACCTTCCAAGTTCTTCCTGTAGAGATACTCTTTTCTTAACCTTACGTTCCTGCGATACATCACGTGAGAGAGAGAGAGAGAGAGGCTACGAAGGAACTTGTTTCGTTGTGGCGATTTAGGGTTTTAGTTTCAAGTGTTGCAATGTGGTTGTTGTCTATAAAAAGGTTAAACGGATCGTAAGCCTTTCGGGCTATTGGTATATGGGCTTTAAAAAGCCCAAAGTAAAGTAAAACAGTATAAAAATTGTTAAAAAGGTGCCCTCACGCAGGATCGAACTACGGACCTTCAGTTTACAAGACTGACGCTCTACCACTGAGCTATAAGGGCCTTGTGCTATTGTAATCACTGTAGCATTTGTCGTTTTCTGAATACCTGTAAAGCCTAATCTCTGATTAAACAGACCAACTATGATAGTAGAAGAATGAATACTCGGTCTTAGAAGGTAATACAACATTAATATTCATAACAAACTTAAGGCCCAATAGCTCTACTGTTAACAAAAAGGTGTTGGGTTCAGTTTTTTTTGTAAACTTAAACATTATTTATCTTCTCTTTTAAAAAAACATTAATTATCTAAAAATCAAAAAAAAAAAGTATATTATGGGCCAAAATAAAATTTGCTTTAAGCGTATAACTATTACTCTATGAGGACTGACTTTGCTATGAAGTATGAACTTACAAAGTTACAATGTCTAACACAAAAGACAACCAAACCTATAAACACACACACAAATTTACAATTTGGAAAAATAGATCACAGTGACTTTCTGAAGCTAGTTTATCTTTGTGGAGGAAGTAGGAAAATTACACTCAAGCAGACAAATTAAAATGGAAGAATAATCATAATATTAATTAGAGAAATGAAAATTACTTGGCTGCGTCTTACGTTGCTGGAAAGAATATTTTGTGTTACATTTTTGTACAATTTATTTCTTAATTGGCTTAAATTGCACCTACAAAGACTTTGGCAGGTATCTTTTGACCACCTTTTCAAGAGTGCTCTAGTTCTTATTAATTAATTAACTAAAGTCTATATTAAGTCACGGTAAATAATCAAATCATATTTATTATTTATCTATTTGTTCGACAAGCTTTATAATATAGAATCCCTTCGAAATGCCAACTCCCTATTGGTTGGGAAATTAATCACTATTTTAATAAAATATTGAAAAAGGTAATTAGAAGATTCATATAGCCAAAAACATTTTTTAATAGTAATTTATTCGTTTCATCTCAACACTTTATGATTTTTGTTTGAAAAATGAAAGTTTAACTTAATATCTAAAACCAAATGGTATGCTATCACGACTGGTATAAATGTTATGTTTTGGAACATCTCACTTCGAACATCCTGGATAAAAAAATACCAATTTATTGTTTTTTTGTTTAAATATAAACATAATATAGTTCAACTAACAGATGTAAACTGAAATCATTAATCAAAAAAGATTCCCGTAAAATATTAATTAGCACAAAGTAGTGTAGCTTATCATTTAGTAGTCTGGCAAGCGCTTAAAACTATACTTTTATATGAAAAAAGAGAGAGAACAAACAAGAGGAAAGTGGAATAAAAGAGCATAAACAAACAATTTGCAGTAAAGAACGACCAAATTCTCTAGTCTTAATTCATGTAAAGTTATATTTTGGAACCAATTTTTGACGTAAGACAGTTTTTATTTAACAAAACGTATACATGTATGTGATGCGTATGCAAAATATAAATAGATAATTTACCCTCCTTGCAGAGTAGATGTGTGAATATGTGTATACAAATTATGAAAAAAAGTTGTCTGCGAAAAAAAAACATAACTGGTTTTTTAACCGCAATATCAAAAACCCACAAGTCAAAACCCATAAAACACTCATATAACTATCGCATATGTCAAATGTTACATATCTAACAGAAACTAAAAATAAGTCGTTTTGTCACTAAATTTAATACTAAATAATATGTAATAAAAAAATAAGTCGTTTTTAAGACAGATATTTGACATACAAATTTAGAAATGAAGCTACAGCCTTAATAACTCTTTGGAATGCAAAGGCTAGTCACTGATGAAAAGGGTCACCAGAGCAACCTGAAAAATCAAACAACCATCGCTTTATTACGAGCTTTCAACTTAAAATCAATGGGTAATAAATAGATTAGCCCTAACCATTTATATATGTGTTATTCCCTTTAAACTTTTGATATGGGATTTCAACATGCTCCCTCGAGAAGATATTCATCTCGAACCAGATCCCACTTTAGGACCGATAATAAAACCTTTTTTGGGCCACCCTACTTAGATCATGAGGCTATGATATTATGTTAGATTTAGACTTTATCATGGGCTTCCAACTTAAAACCAATTAGTAATAAGTGGATTCGTCCTAACCTTTTATATATTAGTGTTGTTCCCTTTAAACTTTCGATATGGGATCTTAACAGGAAACTTATAGAAGTCTAGTGAAGGGCATTCAACGAACAACAAGCGGAAACTTCAGCATCACCATGGCAGTATGCACCTATTGCTCCGAATATCTCTGAGATGTGATGTCAGAGTAGATTGGTTCGACGGATCTGCTGTTTTCAAGATGTAGGAGGTTTAGATTCTTACTCGCTGTATTTCTTTCCATCTAAAATTCACGTTTTGTTTTGTTTNTATAAACAAAAATTAAAATTAAATATATTTTTTATTACATTAAAATTTAGAAGTACAGATCAAAATCTAATATAAATTTAAATTTAAGTTATAGATATTCTATGGCGAGTTGTGTTAATGGATCCTTCTGCAGATATTGTAGGAAAATGAAAACCCATCTCCATCTAGTGAAGGGCATTCAACGAACAACAAGCGGAAACTTCAGCATCACCATGGCAGTATGCACCTATTGCTCCGAATATCTCTGAGATGTGATGTCAGAGTAGATTGGTTCGACGGATCTGCTGTTTTCAAGATGTAGGAGGTTTAGATTCTTACTCGCTGTATTTCTTTCCATCTAAAATTCACGTTTTGTTTTGTTTTATTTTTTTGCCTAAAACTATATATAATATATTCTAATAAAAAGAAATATATTGAACTAATCTACTAAAATGAATTAAAACTAGTAAATTATATACACATCTATACAAAAACTAAAACCGCAAGAACATTTTTAAATTTTTACTAAAAACAAACTAAATCGGTCTACGATATAAACAAAAATTAAAATTAAATATATTTTTTATTACATTAAAATTTAGAAGTACAGATCAAAATCTAATATAAATTTAAATTTAAGTTATAGATATTCTATGGCGAGTTGTGTTAATGGATCCTTCTGCAGATATTGTAGGAAAATGAAAACCCATCTCCATCTAGTGAAGGGCATTCAACGAACAACAAGCGGAAACTTCAGCATCACCATGGCAGTATGCACCTATTGCTCCGAATATCTCTGAGATGTGATGTCAGAGTAGATTGGTTCGACGGATCTGCTGTTTTCAAGATGTAGGAGGTTTAGATTCTTACTCGCTGTATTTCTTTCCATCTAAAATTCACGTTTTGTTTTGTTTTATTTTTTTGCCTAAAACTATATATAATATATTCTAATAAAAAGAAATATATTGAACTAATCTACTAAAATGAATTAAAACTAGTAAATTATATACACATCTATACAAAAACTAAAACCGCAAGAACATTTTTAAATTTTTACTAAAAACAAACTAAATCGGTCTACGATATAAACAAAAATTAAAATTAAATATATTTTTTATTACATTAAAATTTAGAAGTACAGATCAAAATCTAATATAAATTTAAATTTAAGTTATAGATATTCTATGGCGAGTTGTGTTAATGGATCCTTCTGCAGATATTGTAGGAAGATTCGTGACTGAGTAGATACAATTAATTGTTAAACGAAAGAGGGTACGGTTAAAGCTGTTTGGAATCATTTTGGACTCCATAGATTCCCTCTGCCACTAAGTCTGCATGTTTGGAAAGACACACTTCCACTCTATTGTATTTTTCGCCAAAAAAAAAAAAACTTAAAAGGTTTCTGATTACTTCCTATTAGTAAGTAATTCATCTTAGGCTTTTGTGTTTAGTCAGTCCTCTATAATTCGCACAATAAATGAAAATTTATCAATGATGACAATGACTTTTGGTGCCTTTGTCCCCCAAGTGTAAAATGTTAATTATTTATTTCGTCAATAATATGAATTTTGATTGTGATACAAACTAAAACAAACTATATTAGAATACATTTCCTGATCAATTTAGATAATATTTCCTGATCACTTATAAAGTGTTATTGATTTGTATAGTTCAATACTATTTGACTCAGTATTGTGATTGTATTGTATAAGGAAAAAAAATTACCGCAACAGTACTGGCTTCCGTTCTATCAACTTATATTGGGTTTGTTTGTGCTTATAAGTTTTTTAACATCCATGTTAAAGTTTGATAATTCATTAAAGCCATAAATGTACATACACGACACCAGCCCCATATTGGATCGATTCTTTATAAATAAAATAATGTAATGATTGGTCAAGAATATCTCATTGTTTATATCTTAAAACTCCTTGGAGATTCATTTTTGCTTTGAAATAAATAAAGATGTCCATTTGATAGATGTTCTATTTATGGTATCCTTTTTGTCCAGATGTCTTCTTGTGATATTGTCATATCTTGTATGCTGGCCTGTACAGATTATAGAGAACCTTGCTTTGCCTCACAATATATCATACCAATAGTTATAGTTTATTGAAATTATCTGGAACATATCATCTGCTAGGAGCATCAAGTGAAGAAAAAATAAAAAGTAAATGAGAATGGTTTGTATGCTTTCTCGAGATAACTAACTATAAAGTAACCATAAGGTGATGGTCTAGTGGTAGGAAGCTTTAAGATTTCGAAGTAATTTAGGTTTAAAAGCACTCCACGACATTTCACCTTGTGTTGTGTGAATATTGGTCAATCTTACAGTTCATTTGAATAATCGGAATAAAAATTCAATAAAAATTCATTCGTGGATCGCACTATTCTGTTGAGGTTAGCATGTATTTTTCATGGATTTGAGATACCCATTTTTTTTAAAAAAAAACTAACTATTAAATCATTTTTGCAAGAGAAAACACCATCATATTTATAACTATTTTCAATGAATGCAAATACGCGTTTGGTTAGTGAGTAAAAAAAACTTTTTCAGGTGATTTGGTAATATTGACAAACGGTTTGATTTGTATGCAAAGTTTCTACTATAGCAAATAATTATCAGAAATCAACATATTCTTTTGTAACAAATCAACATTAGTTTTTTCTTGTAAAAAAACTAAAATTTAATATGTGATCCCATTCGCGATGGCTTACCTCTACTCCTTGCATGCATCTCTCAGTGCCAAAAACAATATCCTCGCCTCACCTATGTTTGTTCACTTAGAATTAACCTATCCAATTCTTGAAAAAGTATTACCATCAAAAGTTCAGAACAATGCATACCACAAATCGTATAAGAAAATTGTTTTGAATGAATATTTTGTGGGTAAATCATATCTTAGCTTGTCCATTTGCTTTAGGCCTAGCCGCCTTGGCAACATTTTGTTTGATCATCTAAAGTATTTACTTTGTAAAGGGTCAGCACATCACATAATTAGCAAAGAACCCGTTCAACGTCTCCGTGCAATGTATTTTTAATTTTATTGGCGGCTAATTTTTAAGTTGACCATTTCTCGTTTTTTTAAAGATTTTTTTACCATTTTTACACTCATCATCGAGTTCCATGCACGAGAGTCCGAGTGGGGGACAAATACCAAATGCAATTCTACAATTTTTATATTTTCATATGAAAAAATTATACGAAGAATTAACACAAAAAAAAAAGAGAGATAGAAGGCAAGTACGAAAAATTAACAACACGCTCTGCTACTTGATAAACAACTTGAGATGCCATCATATTATTCTCCATCAAGTGTTTTTCTTAATAAGAGGAAAATTAAACTTTAGATGTATACATCTACTTTTAAAAAGGAATTCAATATATATAGTTTTAGAAGTTTAATTTGTTTGAAAATCAAATGGAGAACATAAGTATATATCCAAGTTGGCTATGAGGATCCGGTTGGTAACTTATCCGGCTTATTCCGGACACAAACAAACAATAATAAAAGAAAACTGATAATTATGTATGCTTTGTAAAGTTCAAAAAAATAAATATGATGTATGGTTTGTGAAAAAGATAGATATAGAAATAACTTAATATATTTTTATATCCGTTAATGAAACACCTAAATGACGAACCAGCACACAATTTAATCTTAACTATATAGAGTACAAAATAATATATATATATATATATATAGAGTACGTAAAAAAAAATTAAGTACGTAAATTCTGAAAAACTAAATATTTGGATTTAACTAATGTGGATATTTTGACCGACTAGTTGTAGTATAAGTTACTTTGATTAACTAATGCGTCGTATTCATAAAATGATGCTGGTTTACTCTACATTTCATTAGAAAACATAAAACTATTTCAAAAAGTAAATATATCGATGTTCGATTGCAAGAACATATTCCATATGAAGCATCAACTTTCCTTTTTAGGTAACCAATTATTTCGAAAGCAGGTACTACATAGAGCCAGAATTTGCAAGTTGATAAATTTGCAACTTGTCTGTATTTATATTGCCAACATTCATTGTATTATATTAGATTTTAATTTCAATGACAGCCAAACTATATATATCATTAATAGAAATAATTGTATTATATATTTTGATTGTTTCGATTTGTAATTTATAATATTTCATTTTTTTTGATGAAATATACCCTCTTGAATATGTGCAACTATAGCAAAACAAGACTCAACGAAACATATTAAAATATGAAAATCAAGAAAATTAACACACCAAGTTTTTTTTTTTAAAAAAAAAAACTTAACACATCAGGTTTAACTTAAATATCTAAAGAAAATTGAACATAGGTTTAAGAATAGTTTGAACTTTGAAATGCTCCTGCTTTGGCCCATATAGCTGCTTATTTTAACTACATCAAAAATTACTAACCTCTCTAAAAGAAATGGTAATGTATTAGTTCAAATTTCTATTTTTTATAAAAGAAATTTCTCAATGTCAAATGATTTAGAATCTACAACCGTCATTTAAATTCTAATGTATTAATGATCAAATACATGCACATAATAATAGTCTATAAAGCTATTTTCAGTTTCAAACAACATAAACCCCTTTTAAAACGTTCAACTTATTCTTACAAAAATTAGCAAATCAATTCTCAAAAAAATTCTTTATAAGATATTAAAGACATAAATTTAACGTTGATGTCTGTTTATAATCAACTGATCACTGTACATACGAAACTAGTATACAAGACAAACTTACATATTATATTTGAATTGTGTTCCTCTAAGCTATTAATCGTATATATACACACAGTCACACACAACACAATACCAACATGACAATAGAGGATCTTGACTACTGTCAATGATTCGGACCATTAATATATTAATCTTGTCATCATATATAATTAAGATTATATAAATGTTTGGTAGTCCACTAATTCAAAGTGATTCAATTAACTACATCATTTCACCGAAGAATCTTCTTTCAAGGGTCAAATATTTCTCCAAAGGTGATACAAATATGTAAACTTTCTATATATTCACATAAAGGCAATTGAAAAACAGTTTCTATATTAATAAAAGTAAAACCATGAAAAAGCTACAATACCACTATCACTAAGTGACTCACTATTTTATTCTCCTAAAATATATTCATATTTTGTAATTATTATTACTGTTTATAAAGAACTTGAATTGTTTTTTTTTTCTGGTGCAGTACTATACAATAGAGTCATATATCGTATAGTTTTTGTTCTTGATGTAAGTGAGAATCAAAAATAAATATCCATTATATAACTCGATTCGATTCCATTCCATATTAAATTAAGTCGGAAAATATAATATTAATTCAGCTCTTCTTTTTCTTCAGACAAATATGCTTTCACCAGAAGGAAGTTGTTGTGTATTGCATTTGTCGTTGAGGCTGAGACTGACATTCCACAAAGCTACTCATAAAAGCTTCTTCTTCCTCATGCAACCCATCCAGATTCTGCCACAAGTTTATAAGAAATAATTCTTAGATTATTATTAACTTAAGCTCAATTCAAATACAACAACCTTTGTGTAAAATTTTTTAAATGTAGTTAAGGAAAAAAAGAAAGTTATGTAGTTTGGCAATTAGATAATTACCCAAAGGTCGTCGTCTTCTTGTATAGTGAAAGAAGAAGCAATCTTGGGGTTCTCTAAGATTTCGTCGTTACGTGCAAACCTGCCACGTACTCTCGGTCTGTTGTCCGCCAACGTTTTCCGGCATGCATACTTCAAAAAACATTTCATTTAAATAAACTAATTATAACCATGCAACTAATAATATCTTTAAGCAAAAAAAAATTATTAAAAATATCCCATAATTTGAAATGTTTAAACGTTTACATTTGAAATGACTGAATTTTCAAATTATCAAACATATATGTTTCATTACTATACTATATTTTTTTTTTTGTTAAAAGGCTTACTATACTAGATATCAAGATTAATGTTTTCTTTTATATTCAAAATGCAACTCGTTAATAAGTTTCAATATGTTAGATTTGATTGAATCAATATCACAGATGGGAATTATTTTCTACATTGTACTGAAAATAGAGTTTTAACAAAAAAAAAAAACATATATACTTATTTTATTTACGTGACAAAATATTATGTCTAAAATAACATATTCCCTTCATTTCGATTTAATTATCGTTGTAAAAGAAAATTTTCGTTTTAAAATAAGTGTTGTTTTATAGTTTTATTGTAGAATTTTTATTGGTCAAAATATGGTTTGTGTATAGGTAATTATATTTTTATTTTGGAAACATACCAAATTATATGTTTTATTAATATGTGTTTATAAATCCAGAACGATAATTAAAATGAAATGGATGGAGTATATATTTATTTTATTTACGTGACAAAATATTATGTCTAGACGGCATGAACAGTTATTATATTACCTTAATAGTTTTGGTGAAGTTTCTTTGCGTTCGTTTAGCTCTATACTTTGAAATCTTCTCTTTACGTTCTTCCGCACTGTAACGCCCCACTTTCAAACTCTGTTCTTCGCCGTGAAACGGCGTCGTCCATGAGCTCTCTACACCTAAAGGACTCGAGTATGATCGTTGTCCCGTAGTATCCCTTCTCAGATTCTTCAAAAATACCCAAAAAGTTACTCTCTCTGTTTGTTTAGAGGTGAAACTACAGAGGAAAACAGTAAATTGATACCTGCAAATCTCCAGTGCTGTAGACACGTCGCATGTGATCAGAGAGGAAGGAGTTTTCCGGTGAGCTTAAGAGATTCTGATTAGGAAAACTCGATGAATCTTCCATGACTAAAGAGTTAAACAGAGGATGCTCTGTTTTGACGGCTTCGAGGGTTTCGAAACTAGGGAAAGTGTTGGTTTGGGAGAGGTTAAGGGTTTGGAGTTGAGAGAGTGGAGGAGATGAAGAGAGGAGATGATGAGTCGTAGGGGTAAAGTTGTCAAAGAAACTAAGAGGTGAATCATCTATAGGATTAAGATAAGGATTGTTACAGAAGAGATCTGTTGTTGTTGTTGTTGTTGTTGTTGTGTCGGAAGAAAACATATCTGGTTCAGTACTACTTGAATGGTGGCAAATTGAGGAAGAAGATGAAGACCCATCAAAGATATAAAGCTCAGAATCCATTCTTTTTTTTTCTTAACACACTCTTAGATTTTTCAATGAAGAGGAAGAAAGACAGCAAAACACTTCAATCTTTTGGGTTATGTTCTGTCTTCTTTTTTGGTTTGTTTCTGTAATTGAATTGACCAAATGAAACGGTTACAGAGAGCACAAGTGACACTCGTGATCTTTGTTTTTGAAAAATCACCAGAATCCAAAAATGGCAAAAAGAAAGAAAAAAATTAATGGTAAATTTGGACTTTTTTTTCGAGAAAGTGTTTTTCTTTCTTTCTTGGTTTAGTTTCTGGTTTCAGAACCAAGACATGACAAGTCCAGTTTATTTGGTCTGTTGGTTTATATAGTGGACAAAAATGTGAATTTGACAGATAAGCCCTCGTTTTTGTAATATTTTTAAAATTAATCCGTCTATATTTTCTTTTAACGCAAAAGCAATGAGAAAATGAAAAACCATCTCCAATTCTCCATCCCCATGCACTCAAAGCGCCGTAGACTTCTTGCTGTGCTTAATCTCAACTTGTCAGAAATGTATGTTGTATTGATCATAGAACAGTTAGTAGATTAGGATGGTTTAAAGAACAAAATAAGATGTTAAATGTTCACTCTATTTTATCCTATTATAAAATGAAATATAGAGTTAGGTTGGAATATTTTTACTTTAAACTTTATTTTAAAATGAGAAATATAACGATATTGTAAATACTTTTAAAATTCAAAAATGTTGTATGAACTTTTTTGCACTTCACACGAAATTAAATGGTTTATATATGATTATATAATTTAAGCAAGAAGATAATACTTTTGGTTATGTTTGAGATAAATTATACGGACTTGTTAAAGATAATTAAGGGTTAGCTAAATATTGTTGTTTTTTATTACTCTGGGATATTTGGGACCTATAGAAAAATCTAAATTAATATTTCAAATGGAGATACAATCTATAGATGGATTATTTTCCGGATTTTTAAATGATGTCCAAAGCACAACCTCATCTTTGCATGACCTCATATTAGCTAAACTTTGTTGTATTCTTAAAGTCTGTTTTACAGATTTAAGTCTTTAATTTTGCATATATATATTTTTTGATTTTGCATATTTTAGATGTTCAACTTGATTCTCTAGCCAAAAGAACATAAACAGGAGGTTATATGTTATCCATATAAGTTATAATTTGTCACAAAATAACAGTTTTCCAGGATAATTGTTACCTAAATTTAGTTTAATATAAAGTTAGTGCTAAAAATTTAAATTAATAAACTTCTTGGTTAGTATACACATTGGTTAGAACTGTTTTTCAATTAATTATTGTAGTTTTTTAAATGTAAAATATTCCAAAATTTTCTCGATAAATATATAACTACATCAAATTATTCAGTGTCGAGAATCTTGGATAGGAATTCTCTCTCTCATGTTTTTAATATACAGTCTACTTAAGAGTATTAATAGGCATGACATAAGCAAAAGTAAGAACTGATTAAAAACTTTTGAAGTCGTACTGCTACTACTAGAGAAACAAAAAGAATCTAATTCTACCACTGTTACTGCTACCACCGCTGATGAAAAACTGTGTAGATAAAATATAATTGTACTAAGACATAATCTGGAATATACTTTTGAGATTAAAATTGTGAAGCAAGCTATCAAAATTTCATGGAACCTTTATTATAGTGGTTTATGCTAATTTAATTAGTTGACAAAAAAAAAACGGTTAGTCGAAATAAATAAAGTAAATAATCTATTCATTTACACTAAAAAAATATTTTAAAACTAAAATGATGATTTAAAATAATAATGATGATTTTTAGTCCACAAAATTATTCCAGAAGTAGATAAATAACTAAAATGAAAAACTGTTTTAAGAGGCAAGCAAAGTGGACACTTGTTAGTCTTGAGTTGAATCTTCTCTCTGTCTCACCCTTTTGCGTGTGTGTATTGTGTGTGTGGCCAGTAATGAAGTAAAAGTAGAGTGCGTTGGTAGGGAAGAGCAGAAACAGAGAAAGAGAGAGAGATCTTATCCATGGCGGCTATTGCTAGTCTCCAAGCAATCCATGTCAATTTTGGGAGACGTGGTAGCATCCGATGTGGGATCTCGGAGCCGAGCGGAGAGCCAGCTCCTATAGGGCAGAAGACTAGATACAACGATGGCTTAGCTGAGAGAGTGTTCATGGGACTGTTCGCGAGGAAGATGGACAAGTTTGGTGGCTCAAAGAAGAAGAATGAGGTGAAGGAGAAAGGGTTTTGGGACTATGACTATGAGAGCTTCGTTGAGGTTTCAAAGAGAGTGATGCAAGGAAGATCAAGATCACAGCAGCAAGAGGTTGTGAGAGAGGTTCTTCTCTCCATGCTTCCTCCTGGCGCTCCTGAACAGTTTAGAAAACTGTTCCCACCAACGAAATGGGCTGCAGAGTTCAATGCAGCTCTTACAGTGCCTTTCTTTCATTGGTTGGTTGGTCCTTCTCAGGTCATAGAAGTGGAAGTGAATGGGGTGAAACAGAGAAGTGGCGTTCGTATAAAGAAATGCAGGTATGCTATGACTACTACTTGTTCTTGTCTTGTTTTCAAAATTGTCACAGACTTGCTTTTGAAGGTACCTTGAGAACAGTGGGTGTGTAGGAATGTGTGTGAATATGTGTAAGATCCCAACACAAGATTTCTTCACCAATGAGTTTGGCCTCCCACTCACC
>MU109740.1:0-14052 GCA_012274485.2 Sinapis alba | reverse complement strand
AAGGTTAAAAGATCTGCATTGGTTTCTCTGGTCTCTGTGACGAAGCAGCTGGAAGAAAGCAATGATAGATTGCAGGAGATGGAGTCTGAAGTTACTGATCTTAATGTGAAGATCATGTTATTGGAGACGGTGGTTGCTAGGAGAAAGGAGGATCTTGAGGAATCTGAAGAGCGGCTAAGTGTTGCAGAAGAAGAATTGTGTAAGGCCGAGAAAGAGGCGATTAGATTGAAGAATGAGCTTGAAACTGTGAAGGAGGAGAAGAACGAGGCGTTAAAGAAGGAGCAAGATGCTACTTCAAGTGTTCAAACGCTCTTGTCAGAGCTGGAGAGGTCGAAAGAGGAAGAGGAGAAGAGCAAGAAAGCTATGGAGAGTTTAGCTTCTGCATTGCATGAAGTGTCGAGTGAAGCACGCGAGCTGAAAGAGAAGCTGTTGAGTCATGATGAGGAGACGCAAGTGGAAGATCTGAAGCTGGTCATCAAAGCGACAAGCGACAAGTACGAGAAGATGCTTGAGGAGGCGAGGCATGAGATAGATGTTCTTGTCAACGCGGTGGAACAGACCAAGAAAGAGTTCGAGAGCTCAGTGGTGGATTGGGAGATGAGGGAAGCCGGTTTGGTTAACCACGTGAAGAAGTTTGATGAAGAGGTTTCTTCAATGAGTAAAGAAATGAATAGGTTGGGGAATCTGGTGAAAAGGACTAAGGAGGAAGCTGAGGCAGCGTGGAAGAAAGAGTCTGAGATGAGAGATGGGTTGAAAGAAGTGGAAGATGAGGTGATTTATCTTCAGGAAACTTTGAGAGAAGCGAGAGCTGAGAGCTTTAAACTGAATGAGAAAATGTTGGATAAAGAAACTGAGTTTCAAAGCGTTGTTCATGAGAACGATTTGCTCAGGGGAAAACAGGATGATTCTCTGAAGAAGATCAGTGAGTTGACGATGCTGCTGGAGGAAGCAATGGCCAAGAAACATATGGAAGAAGATAAAGGTGAGCTCAGTGAGAGCGAAAAAGACTATGATTTGCTTCCAAAGGTGGTTGAGTTCTCTGAGGAGAATGGTGGTCATAGAAGTAACGCAGAAGACAAGAACAGAGAAAAGAAGGAAGATTCTCCAGATGATAATACAGTTGAAGTTGAATTTAAAATGTGGGAAAGTTGTGAGATTGAGAAGAAGGAAGGTTTATACAAGGGGATACCACAGCAAGAGGCTTCTAAAGAAGAAGTGGAAGACTCAAACATGATGGACGAAAGCGAGAAAACCTCACCCCAAAACATGAAAGAAAGCAGAGAAGATCAGCTTGTGAATAAGAAGGAGAAGAAGATTAAGAAGAAGACACTGTTTGGTAAAGTTGGGAATCTTCTCAAGAAGAAAGGACCTGTGAATCAGAGATAAATGAAAACATCTCTTTGATTTTACTACAGTTCTTTTTTTTTTATATATTTGTGGTATTGCTGAATCTGGCTTATTACATAATGCAGATACACACATTTCTCTTCATATCATTTTGACTTCTTCCTATGTGTTCCTTTTTTTCGGTTTATGGCTTCTGAAATAGGTTTGTACTCAAGTTGTTTGGTTCTGATTCTTTTCTTCTTTGGATTTTTTTTTTACCTATTGTGTTCTTGCTTCTTATGTAATCAACAAACTCAGAACAAAATCTCTGTTTATGTAAAGGTTTGTGATATATTTTTTCTCCTTAACTATCAAGATTCCCTCCAAGTGATACATATGGGAGGATAGACCTGAACATCTCTGTCATAAACAGAGTGAGTACGCCTTAAGGACTTTGTATAACGATCTCTGCCCAGGTCCATGTCTCGAATAATATCTCAAGTTCTGATGCCAATGTCTCATAATATATACGAGCAACCAAGAACCTTTTTTGAGTTCCTTTTTTGAGCAACATGACACCGTTTCATGTTTTACGGATATTTCATTTTTAGTTCAAATTTTGCCGATCAAATCTTGACCGTATAAATGCATTTAAAGAAAAAGGAAATTCGAAAGTAAATAAAAAGAAAAGAAAATTAGAAAGAGGAAATTGAAGAGTTGAAAAGTGATTTTTTTTTTTGTTTTTTTGAAGAGGCTTAGAAAAAGTGGCTTTATATGCCAACTTATTTTCGTGTTATATAGATATGTATTTGAACGAAAAACCACAAACGTTAGTTTATTCAAAAGTGGGTGAATTATATAAAACTTTTTTTTTTTGAAAACATAACTATATAAAACTATATAAACTATTTTTTCTCTTAAGATAATGCCAACTAGTTCGTTTCATATGGAGATTAGATATAACCTTAGGGATTTTGAGTCAAATTAATTTTGATTTAAATTTATAATTGTGCGTTTAAATGAATTCATATATATTATGGTTTATGAATTCATGTTTGAATTAATGATTTATATAGGCGTCATAGTATCAGTCTGGTTTCGTCCACTAGTGACAGTGCATGAAATTAAAAAAGTTCTCTAAATCCTAACGTGACGTTACATTGCATGGCTTGTAAGAAGAGATAATTGAACATTTTTTTTGAACTAATAATAATTGAACATTTTATGATAATTAATATAATTAATTGCTATTTAAGTTATGTTGTGTTATGATTTGGTAACTATGAGTATTGTAGCAAAACAAATCAGGTTTTTATCTTGCGTGAGTGTATAATTTTTTTAATATGTCTTTTAGCAACATTGAAGGTTTAATCATATGTGTACGTATATTATAATACACAAGTTACACTTGATTCTATGTATCATGTATGTGCCGTGTGCATTTACGTATTTTAAAGCACATAAAAGGATTAACGTCCGTATTTATAATTTTACGGCGTTGGTTTGTGCATTAAGGAGAAAATTACTATATGGATTAAGATAATTTAGGCTTGTCCTTTTACTATTTTCAGGAGATTTGAATTTTAGCATTAGCTCTTTGGAAACTTTTTTTCATTCAGAATTGAAAGAGCATTCTTTTTTTTCTTCTGGTGATCCCGGAGGCCAGATACATGAGCCACTTGCTTAATATTATCTCAACTTAAACTCAAAGAACCGAGCTTCCACATAGTCACTGGACAAACAGCGCGATGGTTAGAGCATGTTTATTGAGAGTCTTTTAAAATGAATCTTTTAACGAAATTTAAAAAATGATTTTTTAAAAGACGATTTTTTAAATTCTGATAAGAGACTCATCCTGAAAAAACCTTCAATAAGTATGTTCTTAAAGAGCTTTTTTTTTTTTGGGGAAATAATTTAAAGAGTATTCTTTTCATGAAAGATAAAACTCACGATGCACAGCTGATTTGATCATTTTGTTTTCCATTAATTAGTGGTTATAGGAAAATCAACTGTGAGAATGCTGTCACGTTCGGATTAGTTGGAATCTTCTGATGTACGAAAAAACTTTTCTTATTTTAATCTAAAACTGTTATCAATCGTGACTGTTACAATTAATTATAGATACTCTGTCATGTATATGTATACACATGCATATTACTATTTTTTTTTTTGAAAACTAAATCAGGAAGAATATAATAAGATACTTTTTTTTTTGAAACTAATAAGATAGTTTTGAACCATAAATAAAGTGATAGATTCTTCTTTTGTAATTAAAACTTGAACTCTGCTTTTAATTATTTACTTTTTGGATGTCTAAACGTTTGATTGAAATTTAGAATGCGTTTTATATATGTATAGTGTATGTATTAGGCCTCTTATTATTCAAAATTGATGTCAGCAACATATATGTAAATGACACGTACAAAGATTACAAGGATCAAGAAGATTTTTAGTAGATGGAAAAGGTTAGGGTTTTGGGGTCCCATGGGCTTGTATGGTCTCAGACAAAATAGTTGGCGTGTCCTAATGTACTTAAAACTAGATTTACACCAATAATGAACTACCATATCGACACAATTAAATTTCTTTTAAATTACCAAAATAATACTATACAGTATGGAGATGTTTAAGAAACCAAAACGTTATCTTTACAAACAAATTTTCTGAAAAACTTTTTAACTGATATATATATACACTATACATTTTTTTTTGTCAAGGGTTTTTTCTTCTTAAAAAAATTATTTTACACTTCCATTGGTACATATGTGTGCAATATTTTGAGTGAAGTTTAATTAAACATGGCACTGCAGTTCAAATAATTAAATAATTTGATTTTATCTTGATTTGATGTGTGTATGGTTGAGATGTGTCATTAGTTGACCAGTGATCAGTAATCCATGCTAACATATCTTATGCAATATGTTTTTAAGAATTGGGTCATCGTAACATTATAAAATATTTGAAAATTGAAATATTTATTCTACTAGTCCATAAACATACACGATTCAATCATAGCTTAGGTCCTATATAATGTATTTCTCAGCATACGTTTAGTCGATGACAAAAAGAATATAAATGTTTTACGACATGTTTTCTCCTGGAAATCCAAAGGGTGATATAAATTCTTATAATAAGAAAATAATAGAATGAATATATTAATAGATCTGTTGTAATTTAAACAAGTGTATATATTATAGTTCGACTCATTCTTTAGATTTTTAAAAAAAAGTTTGAGAAGCTTACATTGTCAACATGAATTAGTTGCAGCAACTTTTATACCAGACATTGCTTCACAAACTTGAACATCTTCTCCTCCTCGTTTTTTCCTCCACCACTCACCAAGGGCATTTTCGTCATATCATTATTTGATAGGATTAAACGTCAAAAGGAGACGTCACAAAAGCTAACTAAGATCTCCTTATTCCGACAAGTCACAACACAGACGAAAGCCTCTTCCATGTATGTTTCTATATATAAACCAAAGAACACAGCACTTATCCTCATTAACTAAGATTTTGCCTTCACAATTCTTCTCAATCTCCTTAATTTGCCTCTCCTCCTTGCAGGTATATCACTCACCCTCACATACACATGCATAAAAAACATAAAATACTTAACAAAATTTCCTATGTAATCACAAATCCGATTTTCTTTTCAAAAGTGCATTTACTAATTTTTTATAATTAAAGGATATTATTTTTTTTATTTCTTTTGTAACTCTTATTTTGAAAGCAGTATTGTTCATTCACAACATTTTCGGTTTATCACAAGTCTATTCAGTTGTTATCTAATTTATGTCAAAATGTTTTTCAAATTACAGATTCATATAATATATGCTATTTTAAAATGGGAAGATCACCGTGTTGCGATGAGAGCGGGCTAAAGAAAGGGCCATGGACGCCTGAAGAAGATCAGAAACTGATAAATCACATTCGAAAACACGGTCATGGAAGCTGGAGAGCTCTTCCAAAGCAAGCCGGTCTAAATCGATGTGGGAAGAGTTGCAGATTGAGATGGACTAATTACTTGAGGCCAGACATCAAAAGAGGAAACTTCACTGCCGAGGAAGAACAAACCATCATCAACCTTCATTCTCTTCTTGGAAACAAGTAATTATTTATTTTATTTTTTGTTGTCAATTCATTATTTTAATTGCTTTAATTATCATATTTGAGATCAGAGCGAAAAAAAGAAAACTACTACAAATTTTTTTAAAAATTAATCAATATTGTGTTACATTTTTGTTTAAGAAAAATGTGTGGTTAATGTTTATACGCTCTTGTTGTTTTTAAACGATGATTTTTTTTTTTACTTTTGGTAAAACTATTTGGTTTTAAAACACTTCAGGTGAAAAATGAACTAACTGAAAAAACTACAAAATGGTAGTGTGTGATATGTTTTGACATATCTTTCGTTATATATGATTATACTAATAAAATTTTAACATTTTATCTACATAATTAATTCATTTTAATGTCTCAATGATTCTAAAACTATTATCTAATTGTCACCAGTCAAAGCGTATTTTTTATATATGTATGTATATATGCTAGTATATAATCTTGGTTAGTTGATGTATTAAATCATAAATATGTAAATCTACCACACAGGATTTTAGTAGGTGCATGCATACGTACTCGTCAATGATCAAGATTTTGAAGTTTATAACTAATTACTTGTTTTTGGATGGAATAACTAATTACTTGTTATAGCTTGAAATTCTGATATAATACGTAGAAGTCGTAACTAATCCCACCATATAATAATATCAATTTAACTAATTATTTTCATATGTTTTGAAGGTGGTCATCTATAGCTGGTCATCTTCCAGGAAGAACGGATAACGAAATAAAAAACTATTGGAACACGCATATTAGAAAGAAACTGATTCAGATGGGAATCGATCCCGTGACCCACAGGCCGAGAACCGATCATCTAAACGTTCTAGCCGCTTTACCGCAGCTCCTAGCTGCTGCAAATTTCAATAACCTCTTGAGTCTAAACCAAAATATACAACCTGATGCAACAAGTATTGCTAAAGCTCAATGGTTACATAGTATGATGCAAGTCCTCAGCAACAACAATACATCTTCTTCTTCCCTTGACATTCATCACACCACCAATAATATCTTTGGTCAATCTTCTTTCTTAGAGAACAGACAAAATATTAGTGAAAAACTCTATGATCCAACCCAAAGCCTCTCTCTCATTGATCATCAGCCTCTGGATTCGTTTTCTAGCCCACTTGGAGTGTTTTCTCATCAAGAGAATGAAGATATGGTTCCTCCATTGATCTCAGCCTCTCCTGATGAGTCTAAACAAACCCAAACGGTGATCAAGAACAAGGAGATTTTGAAGCATAATGAGCAGCATACTTCAAACCCTTCCTCGACCTTAACGTTCACGCAAGATCACCATCAGCCATGGTGTGACATAATTGATGATGAAGCAAGTGATTCTTATTGGAAAGAAATCATAGAGTAAGTTAGAAGACCTAAGCATTTTCACAGATATGGTTAAATATTTTTATGGACGAGTTCTTAACATTAGTTTGTTTTTCCTTTTGCAGGCAAACTTGTTCGGAGCCTTGGCCATTTCGTGAATAGAGACCAAAGCAACACAATATTAGCATTATTTTTTTCTGTGGATACATATATACACACATATGTATATTGTTAATTAACTTTCATACAGTTTGTGTTTTAAATTTTCTTATTTTTCCGACCATACACATTGATACTGTACTAAACTGATTATCATACATTTGTATCATTTTCTGTAATTTTCTTGGACATGTATTTTTTTAATAGTAGTTTTCCATGCATAATAGCTTACAACTCTATATATTATATTAGATATATTAATTCGTTACTGAAATGGTTAGTAAGATAATATTTCTTCGTTTAATTTTCTTTTATTTCTTAAATGTTCAAATTTAGTTGGGTATGGTTAAGAAGAAGTGCACAAATAGAGTCTCGCGAAAGTGACACAATCATATTTTTATTTTGACTTTAAGAGGAGACAAAAGAGATGAATAAGTATAATTAATACTAGATGGTAGAATTTAAACATCATTGTACATCTTATCTCTTGGCCACAGTTGATCGTATATTTGTAAGACCACATGTTTTAATTTAAGTTAACTTTATAGTCAAAGCAAAAAGATGACATAAGAATAACATAGTTCAAATTAAACACTCAAAAGTTCATTTCTAGTGTTAAAGAATGTGACAGGAGAAACGTTAAGTAAATAACGTAGAAACGTGTGTTAATATACGAACACTAATCTCAAATATTCTCAAGAAAATAGAAAAGCCTAATCGGCTAGTCGGTTGAATTATTATTTTTATTCATAATTAATTATCTCCAAAATTTTACACTAAAGTTTTGCTTGTGGATAACGATTTTGCAAGAAATATGAAATAAGCAAATCACACTTGTAAGAAAAATTCTCGACAACAAAAATAGAAAAACCGCACCAAACGAAAGTAGAAAGCAGACACTGAAGATTTCTTCTTACAAAAGTATCCAAGCTTTGAGAGTTAATCTACAGACATGGGCTCAGTTGTGTTCCTCTGGTCTTCCACGGCTGTCCGAATCTCATCAACTAGACTCTTCTGCTCATCTTCCATTGTGTTCTGCAACTCATCAACCTGTTCCCACAACAAAATGTTCAATAATCACAAACTCATCAAACGCATTTGAAGAAGAAAAAAAAGTCAGTGTTTTAGACATTACCACATGCAACAAGAGAGCAAACTGCTTCTTCCTCAGCTCAAGCAACCTCCAGCTTGCAGTGCTCTCAGCTTCAAGCTCACCAATCTCTCTCTTCAACTCATAAATCACTTTCTCAGTCTCCAACCTCGGCGGCTGCGCAGAGATCAGCTTCCTAATCGTCTCACACTCTTCTTTATGCTGCCTCTCAACCTTACTCTCCTCAAGCTGCTTCTTCAGCTCCTCAATCTCACCTTTCGCCTGCCTAATCTCCCTCTCCGTCTCCTCCTTCACCTCGTCGAAGCTCTCTTTCTCCCTAATGTTAGCTTCCACAACCGCCTGGCTCTTGAGAAGAGGGATCTCGAAAGTAGTAAGCTCTTGTAAGAAAGCTTTCGCGAGGCGGCTGCACTCGTTGTAGTTGTCTTCTTCTTTGTCCACTTCGAGGACGAAGGATGTGAACTTCTTCTGAAGCTTCTTCAATGGAGGCTCGCCTCGAGTGGTGGTGGTTCGGGTGAGGAGACGGTTTCTTATGATCTTGTCGTCATCGAGAGGATCGAATGCGTAGGTTGGTTTAGGTACTACAGTCTCTAATCTACCAGAGATCCTTCTTGCTTTTACTGACATTATCTCAATTCAATCCTGCGAGAGAGAGCGATGAATTGCATTTTCTAAAAGCTAATTGGATATTTTCAATCAGAGAGGCAAAACATGAACACTAATTACAATCTAACCGAAGAAGATAAACTCTTTACTTACTTGAAGTGATCCGTCTTCTACAATCAAACGAAAACAGGTGATGAACCCTAAATCGAGATGATGAACCCTAAATCGAGAGTAATCTTCTTCTCCCTCACTGACTCTTTTTTCTTTTTGGGGGATAAATGCAAAAAACAAAAAAAAGTACTCTCAACTTATATTTTATTGCAAAATAGACCCTATATTATCTTTTTAACACTAACGCCCAAATTCAGGCCTGGTGGCCCAAGTGAGTAGAGTACATGTCCACGCCTTTTGACCCATTTAACACCAAAAAAAAAAAAAATTTACACAATTGTTTTATTTTCCTTGAGATATCGAACTGTGCTATAAATAATTTATGTTTATAATAAACATATGTATTTAGGTGTAGTTTATTATTTATAATTTTTTGACTGAAGTTTAATTATAATAATAAATTACACCTAAATACATATGCCCAAATCTATTGGGCTGAGATTAAAACATGAGATTTAACAGCTTTTAAATTTTACTCTATGTTTAATTATTTGTTGAGATTTCCACTTAGAAGTTAAAACTCTCCAATGAAAATATTTTTAGTCAGTTGTGAAAACAGCCTAATGTACATAAAGTATCACTGAAAATTGAATGAACCAAAATATTCTGAGATATAAAATGTGGAACATAATAGCATAATAACTGTAAACTCTCAGTTTAAGAAACAAAAATCACATGATCGAACAAGAATGCACATTCTCGTCGCTAAAAATCTGAGAGGGATAGTTATGCTGGGCTGAATATTGAGGAGGGTAACTAAAGATTGTGTTTCCATCACTGTCTTCGTTCTTCTTGTTGTTCCCCTTGTTATTGTTATTGTTATTGTTGTCTTTCTCGTTATTATTACCTTTGCCTTTCTCTGTGTTTTGACTTACAAGCTCTGCATGTCTCTTAAGTTTTTTCTTGATTTCCTCCACGAGTTTTGGAGGATCCATCACTCCTCGTACCACCACCATTGACTTTGACCGGTCTGGTTCCGCCGTTTGAATACCTTTTTAATTTATCAAATAACAAACACACTTATAATTTGGTTTTTAGCTACATATTGCATCTTGATATAGCAAGTTATGCCTTTTTTCCACCATGACCTTGTATAAAAAATCGTTTGCATATAACACATAGATAGTTACTAGAGGCACTATACATCTTAACTTATACTTTATCTAAATATATGTTTTCTACATTGGTTACCTTTTAGTTTCTCAATGCCTCTTTTGATTTCATTAACGCATCCTTCACAGTGAATGTTCATTTTTAGAATTGCAGTTTTGATCTGCGGAGCACTCTGAAATCATACACAAAAGCAAATAATTAATGATGTTTGGTTGGTATTTAGCAAATCAATTTCATATGATATATCTAAGTTTAATTTGTATAAACGAAATCAGTGTTGAGCTTAGGAAAAAAATCTAGAAAGCTACTTCTTTCTTTTGTTGTTGATCCTTCTTCTGATCTTGATTAGAGTTAGGTTTTGGGGAAAGTAACTCAGCATTTTTACTGAATTTATTTTGCACTCTTTGCAATATCTTCTTTGGATCATCAAATTTCCCAGACACAACTACTTTATTTTCTCCAACCTCAGTCTTAATTTGCTCAACCCCTAAAACAATAAGATCAACAGTTAGAGAATCACTTCTAAGTTAAAAAAAAAACGGTAAAATCTTATTTTAATGACATTTTAAGAACTAGATTTAGCAAAGACTATTTGGTTATGCCGTTATTAGGGAGGTAAATTTATAATTTCTCAATATTTCATTTTTACATACATAAATCTGAAATGAGGAATAAACACAATTAAAATTTCGATTAAAATATAGAGATTAAAGTAAAAAAGTAATCTGTAAACCCAAAGGTAGAAATATATAAAATACTTGATATGTTCTATTGATGATTTAAGTTATACTGTGAACTTACCATCATAACCCCTCAAACAGTGGGAAACTTGTGAAGCGCAACCTTCACAGTGCATGTAAACCTTGAGAACAATTTCTTTACACTGATTCTTCTTATCAGACTTATCTCCATCTCCATTTTTCTGATTCTTAGTATCTGACTTATTCTGATCTCCATTTTTCTGATTCTTGGACTTGTTGTCTGCTTCTCCGTTTTGTTTGTTCTTTAGTGCCAGAAAATATATGTAAGTTTGCGTAATAGATATATGCAAAAATCACCAACAAATAGGAGACACATACCTTTCCCATATCAATGTTTACTCCTTTGTATCAAAAGTGCAATGGAGAAGATGAACAGCGTGAAGCTATATATACAAGATCAGCAGAGAACTTTTACGAGTAAATTATTTTGTAACATACACAAAATAATTTGTTTCTCTGTTTGGATGATCCTACTCAGTTACAATGAATCTTATATATATAATTGTAGTCACTAATAGGATTTAATTATGTGATGACAAAGAGAACTAGTTTTGTAACGATTTTCTTCATTGTCGATTAAATAAACATTATTCATTAGTTGGAAATTCTAAAATCATGAATGGTTACAGATATTCGAGCTTGAGTTTCTCTTACTTGTTAGCGTTTTAGATATGCCAAATAAATTTATCTATTTACTAGAAGATCGTTCAAGCTCCCATGGTATACTCCAATAACAAATATATAACCTTCATAAAAAACCAACCATACAAAATTCATTTTTACCAAAAAGGGTAAAAGCTGATTAATACATGTAATAATAATAACAGTGGTTACATAGGAGCCCAGCAAGATTTGGTCTTAGGGTCCCAAACAGAAGGAATCAAGAACTTCAAATGGTTGATTCCATGCGAGTTAAAGGCTCCACCAGTTATCGGGTCAACCCGGATTCTTCCAGTAAAACCCGGAAAAGCTCCGGATCCAAATACGCGAATGCACTTGGTTGCAGGTTCCTCTATATAATCCGGAGAGCTTTGGTTTCCAACATCGGTTATGTACGGTGGCTCAGACTTGAATAAGGTCTCGGTTAAAGCTGGATTGGCGGCTATGTCGGCTAAACCGGTGGCTAGCTGAATAACCAATGCATCAGCTCCTATTTCACCACTTGGTGGTTGATAGGTCATGCCATGTGGACCTTTATTAGCAATGTGGAAAGGCCATGCGCACTCTCCGGGACACTGCACCTCCGGGTCGCTCACCATTACGTATGGTTGTGGTTTTTCTTTACCTTGGCATCCACGTAACAAATTATTATTATTATTATTATTAGATAAATACCCTACAATAGTACTAAATTTTTTTTTGTCACAAAATAGCACACAAGTAAAAAAAATGATTAAAATATTTCATTAAAAAATTAAATATACACTTATATTTTTAAGGTTAACTAATTTAGACTTAGGATTTAGAGTTAACGAGGGAGATTTTAAGGTTAAAGTTTCAAATTTTAAAAAATAAAAATAAAATATTAATTTTTTTAAAAAAAATTATTTTAGTCATTTTTTTTTGAGAAATTCCCTTGGATAGCCCCTTTTAGCTTGTTTGTCACAAAAATAGTTTTTAAGGAAGAAAATGACCAAAATGTTTTTTTTAGAAGCTAAAAAAATCATTTATATGCATTTATACCCCTAGGGTTAACTAATTTGCACTTTAGGGTTTAGAGTTAAGGGGTGGGTTTGGGGTTAGGGTTTCAAATTTCAAAAAAAAAATAAAAAAAATTAAAATTTCAAAAAAAAAAGTCTATTTTGGTCATTTTATTTTTTTAGTGCTATTTTTGTGACAAAAACTTAAAAAAGACTATTTAAGAGAATTGCCGTTTTTTTAATTTTTTTTTATGATAAAAACTTAAAACAATGTTATTTAAGAGAAATGTCCTTATTGTTATTCTCTAATTCATCAAAACGTACGCAAATTAACGAGGAGAAATTAAAATAAAACCTTTAATATCTTTGACGGTAAGGGCGTAGCGTTGGCAAGTTTTGTTACAAAACCCTAGGCCATGAGACCTAACTTGTGCCGAAAGAAAAACCACAGGAACCACTTTTGACATATTTTCCATGGCTGTCTCAACCAGTTTCTCACCATTTTCGATTGTTACTTCCTTACCATACTTCATCTTCTCGTCCACATAACTCCTCACAATCTTCACCTTAATCCTTGGAGCTACGGTTCTGTTACTCTTCTCATGTTGGTATATCTCCTTGACCTCATACCTCTCTTGATAACTCTCCACCACCTTCCACCAAGCCGATACCTTCGGGTCAAGACCTTCCTTGGCGTCAAAGTTAAGCGATTCTATGAAATCTTGAACCCTCTCTTTCTGGACCGGTGTGAATGGTCCATACCATAGTAAAGAGAGATCTAAGGTTCCGTTTGGTATTTGCGAAGGTGAGTCAAAAGAAAAGCAGAGAGGCGCTAAGAGGAGGAAGGTAATGATGAATAAGGAGGAGGAAGAAGACGCCATTGCCACAGCGTTAAGATTTTTTGTTTTTGTTTTTGTTTGGCTTTGGATGGGTCTTTTTAGGCTTAAGTTTTATTTGCCTAAAGCTATTTTTTGTCATCAAAGATGGTTTTGTACTATCGCCAATGAAGCAAAAGAGCTATTTTCAAACAAAGCTAACTATTTTAAGACGGGTGGTGAAAAAAACATTTCAAGAACTTACAACACTCTATTAACACGTAATCATGATGTACATTTTATTACACAGAAAGCAAAATGAATCGAACATACAGTTTTAAATTTGAATTAAATGTATCCGTACCCGGATGATGATGATGATACGAGGTTAGGTTTGGTTTGCGTGGGTAAGACACAATCTGTGTCTTTTGGAACCAGCCATTTCAAGCCTTTCTCCTCCTCTTTCCTCGTTAGCTTAGACGCCACCGACTTGATTCCATTCTTCATATAATTCACAATAAACATTGCAACCTCTCTGCAAAAAAAAAATGGTTTAAATGATTACTACTCTCATCAAAACGCTGACTTGTGTTTGTGTGTGTATGCGTGTGTGTGTAACTTACAAGGGTGAGCAAGGAGACCGAGAACCGTTGAGGAAGTAGACAAACAAGAAGGCATCAAAATGCTGTCGTTTGATTAGATAGAATCCGTTTAACCTCCGCACGCATCTGAACATTAATCTGTTGTACAAACGTATTGCAGGATTGTTGTATGCAATCACGTGAAGGTAAACTCCTCGGCATAAAGATAAACCAGAAGCATATCTAATCACCCCACTAATAAGTGACATTGCTGACAAAACAAGAAAACATTTGCAGAACTTAGACCAAGGGATTAAGAAAAAAAAAC
>MU109733.1:0-13040 GCA_012274485.2 Sinapis alba | reverse complement strand
AGCTGGAACCGTGGGAGATTGTAATGAAAGAGAAGTTGCTGAATGTGAAAGATATGGTTGGTTTCTCAAAAGAATTGATCTCGTGGCTTGACGACATCAACTCTGCAACTGATCTACAAGAAGCTTTTGATATTGTCGGCGTTCTGGCTGATGTTTTGTCCGGAGGAGTTACTCAGTGCGATGAGTTTGTGAGATCAGCCATCGATGCTGGAAATGGGAAAAGCTGAAAAAGGTTCTCTAATATGTGCTTTTCTATATTGTAATGTGTGTCTCTTGTTTGGGATATTGTATTTTAGAGAATGTTTGTTCTTGTAAAACATCGAAACACTCGTTTTCTTTTCCTATTAATGGAAACACACGTATTGCGCTTTTTTGATTTTGCTTCGAAGACACAAAAAGAAACAAAAATTTGGTTTACATCTATCCGTATTAGGCCTGTTGGTAAAACCGAAATAGACAAAAATGGTTTGTTTTGGTTATACCATATAAACCAAATGGATATAATTTTATAAATCATAGGATTTGAATATAATTTGCTTCATAACCGATTAAACTGAATAAACTGATCAAAAGTAGAAATATAATTTTTAATATATAGAAAAATTACAGAAAAATTACCGAAAACTCAATATTTTCAAAGGGTTACCCACATATTTTGAGAAATTTTTTAAAATATGAAAATCTTGTTTTAATGCATATTTGAATCGTTCACTAACATATAATGATGTTCAAAGAGGTTTCGAACATTTGTTGTCTCCGTTTCTCTTGATAATAAATATATTAGTCGTTATTTCACTGTTTTAGGTAGATTATGAAGTTTTATTAAATTAATTATCAAATAATTAAAAATTATACCCATTTATCATGAAAAAGGTTTTAAATACATTAATTAAATTTTAGAATGTGTTTATAATTTTTTAAGAAACACAAAAGCATATAATTTTCAGTATATAGAAAAATTACCAAAAACTCAATATTTTCAAAGGGGTTAACCCACATATTTTGAGAAATTTTCAAAAATATGAAAATCTTGTTTTAATGCATATTTGAATTGTTCACTAACATAGGATGATGTTCAAAGAGGTTTGAAACATTTGTTGTCTCCGTTTCTCTTGAGAATAAATATTTTAGTTGTTATTTCAATGTTTTAGGTAGATTATGAAGTTTTTTAATTTAACTATCAAATAATTAGAAATTATACCCATTTATCATGAAAATATTTTTAAATACATTAATTCAAGTTTAGAATGTGTTTATAATATTTTAAGAAACACGATAGCATATAATTTTCAGTATATAGAAAAATTACCGAAAACTAAATATTTTCGTAGGCGTTGTTAACCCACATATTTTGAAAAAATTTCAAAAATATGAAAATCTTGTTTTAATGCATATTTGAATCATTCACTAACATAGGATGATGTTCAAAGAGGTTTGGAATATTTGTTGTCTCCGTTTCTCTTGAGATTAAATATATTAGTTGTTATTTCACTGTTTTAGGTAGTTTATGAAGTTTTATTAATTTAATTGTCAAATAATTAGAACTTATACCAATTTATCATGAAAAAGGTTTTAAATACATTAATTAAAGTTTAGAATGTGTTTATAAGTTTTTAAGAAACACAAAAGATATAATTTTCAGTATATAGAAAATTACCGTAAACTCAATATTTTCAAAGAGGTTAACCCACATATTTTGAGAAATTTTCAAAAATATAAAAATCTTATTTTAATGCATATTTGAATCGTTCACTAACATAGGATGATGTTCAAAGAGGTTTGGAACATTTGTTGTCTCTGTTTCTCTTGAGAATAAATATTTTAGTTGTTATTTCACTATTTTAGGTAGATTATGAAGTTTTATTAATTTAATTATCAAATAATTAGAAATTATACACATTTATCATGAAAATGGTTTTAAATACATTAATTCAAGTTTAGAATGTGTTTATAAATTTTTAAGAAACACAAAAACATATAATTTTCAGTATATAGAAAATTTACCGAAAACTAAATATTTCTGTTAACCCACATATTTTGAGAAATTTTCAAAAATATGAAAATTTTGTTTTAGTGCATAGTTGAATCCTTCACTAACATATGATGATGTTCAAAGAGGTTTGGAACATTTGTTGTCTCCGTTTCTCTTGATAATAGATATTTTAGTGGTTATTTCACTGTTTTAGGTTGATTATGAAGTTTTATTAATTTAATTATCAAAGAATTATAAATTATACCCATTTATACACATTTATCATGAAAAAGGTTTAAAATACATTAATTAAACTTTAGAATGTGTTTATAATTTTTTAAGAAACACAAAAGCATATAATTTTCAGTATATAGAAAAATTACCGAAAACTCAATATTTCAAAGGGGTTAACCCACATATTTTGAGAAATTTTCAAAAATATGAAAATATTGTTTTAATGCATATTTGAATTGTTCACTAGCATAGGATGATGTTCAAAGAGGTTTAGAACATTTGTTGTCTCCGTTTCTCTTGAGAATAAATATTTTAGTTGTTATTTCACTGTTTTAGTTAGATTATGAAGTTTTATTAATTTAATTGTCAAATAATTAGAAATTATACTCATTTATTATGAAAAAGGTTTTAAATACATTAACTAAACTTTAGAATGTGTTTATAATTTTTTAAGAAACACAAAAGTATATAATTTTCATATATAGAAAAATTACCGAAAACTTAATATTTTCAAAGGGGTTAACCCACATATTGTGAGAAATTTTCAAAAAAATGAAAATCTTGTTTTAATACATATTTTAATTGTTCACTAACATAGAATGATGTTCAAAGAGGTTTGGAACATTTGTTGTCTCCCGTTTCTCTTGAGAATAATTATTTTGGTTGTTATTTTACTGTTTTAGTTAGATTATGAAGTTTTATTAATTTAATTGTCAAATAATTAGAAATTATACCCATTTATCATGAAAAAGGTATTAAATACATTAATTAAACTTTAGAATGTGTGTATAATTTTTTAAGAAACACAAAAGCATATAATTTTCATATATTGAAAAATTACCGAAAAATAAATATTTTCAAATAAAAATTACCCACATATTTTCAGAAATTTTCAAAAATATGAAAATGTTTTTTTAATGCATATTTGAATTGTTCACTAACATATGATTATGTTCAAAGAGGTTTGGAACATTTGTTGTCTCCGTTTCTCTTGAGAATAAATATTTTAGTTGTTATTTCACTGTTTTAGTTAGATTATGAAGTTTTATTAATTTAATTGTCAAATAATTAGAAATTATACCCATTTATCATGAAAAAGGTTTTAAATACATTAATTAAACTTTAGAATGTGTGTATATTTTTTTAAGAAACACAAAAGCATATAATTTTCATATATTGAAAAATTACCGAAAACTAAATATTTTCAAAGGGGTTAACCCACATATTTTCAGAAATTTTTAAAAATATGAAAATCTTGTTTTAATGCATATTTGAATTTTTCACTAACATAGGATGATGTTCAAAGAGGTTTGGAATATTTGTTGTCTCCGTTTCTCTTCAGAATAGATTTTTTAGTCGTTATTGCACTGTTTTAGATAGATTATGAAATTTTATTAAATTAAATGTCAAATAATTAGAACTTATACATATTTATCATTAAAAAGGTTTAAAATTAATTAATTAAACTTTATAATGTGTTTATATTTTTTTAAGAAACACAAAAGCATATAATTTTCAGTATATAGAAAAATTACCGAAAACTCAATATTTTCGTATGGGTTAACCCACATATTTTGAGAAATTTTCAAAAATATGAAAATTTTGTTTTTATGCATAGGTTGATTGTTCACTAACATAGGATGATGTTCAAAGAGGTTTGGAACATGTGTTGTCTCAGTTTCTCTTGATAATAAATATTTTAGTTGTTATTTCACTGTTTTAGTTAGATTATGAAGTTTTATTAATTTAATTGTCAAATAATTAGAAATTATACCCATTTAGGTTTTAAATGCATTAATTAAACTTTAGAATGTGTTTATAATATTTTAAGAAACACAATAGCATATAATTTTCAGTATATAGAAAAAATACCGAAAACTCAATATTTTCAAAGGGGTTAACCCACATATTTTGAGAAATTTTCAAAAAAATGAAAATCTTTTTTTAATGCATATTTGAATTGTTCACTAACATAGGATGATGTTCAAAGAGGTTTGGAACATTTGTTGTCTCCGTTTCTCTTGATAATAGAATATTTTAGTGGTTATTTCACTCTTTTAGGTAGATTATGAAGTTTTATTAATTTAATTATCAAAGAATTAAAAATTATACCCATTTATCATGAAAAAGGTTTTAAATACATTAATTAAACTTTAGAATGTGTTTATAATATTTTAAGAAACACAATAGCATATAATTTTCAGTATATAGAAAAAATACCGAAAACTCAATATTTTCAAAGGGTTTAACCCACATATTTTAAGAAATTTTCAAAAAAATGAAAATCTTTTTTTAATGCATATTTGAATTGTTCACTAACATAGGATGATGTTCAAAGAGGTTTGGAACATTTGTTGTCTCCGTTTCTCTTGAGAATAAATATTTTGGTTGTTATTTCACTGTTTTAGTTAGATTATGAAGTTTTATTAATTTAATTGTCAAATAATTAGAAATTATACCCATTTATCATGAAAAAGGTTTTAAATACATTAATTAAACTTTAGAATGTGTGTATAATTTTTTAAGAAACACAAAAGCATATAATTTTCATATATTGAAAAATTACCGAAAACTCAATATTTTCAAAGGGGTTAACCCACATATTTTGAGAAATTTTTAAAAATATGAAAATCTTGTTTTAATGCATATTTGAATTGTTCACTAACATAGGATGATGTTCAAAGAGGTTTGGAACATTTGTTGTCTCCGTTTCTCTTCAGAATAGATTTTTTAGTCGTTATTTCATTGTTTTAGATAGATTATGAAGTTTTATTAAATTAAATGTCAAATAACTAGAACTTATACACATTTATCATGAAAAGGTTTAAAATGCATTAATTAAACTTTAGAATGTGTTTATAATTTTTTAAGAAACACAAAAGCATATAATTTTCAGTATATAGAAAAATTACCGAAAACTCAATATTTTCGTAGAGGTTAACCCACATATTTTGAGAAATTTTCAAAAATATGAAAATTTTGTTTTAATGCATAGGTTGATTGTTCACTAACATATGATTATGTTCAAAGAGGTTTGGAACATTTGTTGTCTCCGTTTCTCTTGAGAATAAATATTTTAGTTGTTATTTCACTGTTTTAGTTAGATTATGAAGTTTTATTAATTTAATTGTCAAATAATTAGAAATTATACCCATTTATCATGAAAAAGGTTTTAAATACATTATTTAAACTTTAGAATGTGTTTATATTTTTTTAAGAAACACAAAAGCATATAATTTTCATATATAGAAAAATTACCGAAAACTAAATATTTTCAAAGGGGTTAACCCACATATTTTGAGAAATTTTCAAAAAACAGAAAATCTTGTTTTAATACATATTTGAATTGTTCACTAACATAGGATGATGTTCAAAGAGGTTTGGAACATTTGTTGTCTCCGTTTCTCTTGAGAATAATTATTTTGGTTGTTATTTTATTGTTTTATTTAGATTATGAAGTTTTATTAATTTAATTGTCAAATAATTAGAAATTATACCCATTTATCATGAAAAAGGTTTTAAATACATTAATTAAAATTTAGAATGTGTGTATAATTTTTTAAGAAACACAAAAGCATATAATTTTCATATATTGAAAAATTACCGAAAACTAAATATTTTCAAAGGGGTTAACCCACATATTTTCAGAAATTTTCAAAAAAATGAAAATCTTGTTTTAATGCATATTTGATTTGTTCACTAACATAGGATGATGTTCAAAGAGGTTTGGAACATTTGTTGTCTCCGTTTCTCTTCAGAATAGATTTTTTAGTCGTTATTTCACTGTTTTAGATAGATTATGAAGTTTTATTAAATTAAATGTCAAATAACTAGAACTTATACACATTTATCATGAAAAAGATTTAAAATACATTAATTAAAATTTAGAATGTGTTTATAATTTTTTAAGAAACACAAAAGCATATAATTTTCAGTATATAGAAAAATTACCGAGAACTCAATATTTCCGTAGGGGTTAACCCACATATTTTGAGAAATTTTCAAAAATATGAATAAAATTTTTTAAGGCAAAGTTGAATCGTTCACTAACATAGGATGATGTTCAAAGAGGTTTGGAACATTTGTTGTCTCCGTTTCTCTTGAGAATAATTATTTTGGTTGTTATTTTATTGTTTTATTTAGATTATGAAGTTTTATTAATTTAATTGTCAAATAATTAGAAATTATACCCATTTATCATGAAAAAGGTTTTAAATACATTAATTAAACTTTAGAATGTGTGTATAATTTTTTAAGAAACACAAAACCATATAATTTTCATATATTGAAAAATTACCGAAAACTAAATATTTTCAAAGGGGTTAACCCACATATTTTCAGAAATTTTCAAAAAAATGAAAATCTTGTTTTAATGCATATTTGATTTGTTCACTAACATAGGATGATGTTCAAAGAGGTTTGGAACATTTGTTCTCTCCGTTTCTCTTCAGAATAGATTTTTTAGTCGTTATTTTACTGTTTTATATAGATTATGAAGTTTTATTAAATTAAATGTCAAATAACTAGAACTTATACACATTTATCATGAAAAAGGTTTAAAATACATTAGTTAAACTTTAGAATGTGTTTATAATTTTTTAAGAAACACAAAAGCATATAATTTTCAGTATATAGAAAAATTACCGAGAACTCAATATTTCCGTAGGGGTTAACCCACATATTTTGAGAAATTTTCAAAAATATGAATAAAATTTTTTAATGCAAAGTTGAATCGTTCACTAACATAGGATGATGTTCAAAGAGGTTTAGAACATTTGTTGTCTCCGTTTCTCTTGATAATAGATATTTTAGTGGTTATTTCACTCTTTTAGGTAGATTATGAAGTTTTATTAATTTAATTATCAAAGAATTAAAAATTATACCCATTTATCATGAAAAAGGTTTTAAACACATTAATTAAACTTTAGAATATGTTTATAATATTTTAAGAAACACAATAGCATATAATTTTTAGTATATAGAAAAAATACCGAAAACTCAATATTTTCAAAGGGGTTAACCCACATATTTTGATAAATTTTCAAAAAAATGAAATTTTTTTTTTAATGCATATTTGAATTGTTCACTAACATAGGATGATGTTCAAAGAGGTTTGGAACATTTGTTGTCTCTGTTTCTCTTGAGAATAAATATTTTGGTTGTTATTTCACTGTTTTAGTTAGATTATAAAGTTTTATCAAATTAATTATTAAATAATTAGAATTAATACCCCATTTGTCATGAAAGGGTTTTAAATACATTAATTCAAGTTTAGAATGTGTTTATTAATTTTTAAGAAACACAAAAGCATATAATTTTCAGTATATAGAAGATTTACCGAAAACTCAATATTTTCAAAGGGGTTAACCCACATATTTTTGAGAAATTTTCAAAAATATGTAAATCTTTTTTTAATGCATGGTTTCATCGTACATTAACATAGGATGATGTTTAAAAAGGTTTGGAACATTTGTTGTCTCCTTTTCTCTAGAAAATAGATATTTTAGTGGTTATTTCACTTTTTAGGTACATTATGAAGTTTTATCAAATTAATTATCAAATAATTAGAAATTATTCCCATTTATAATTAAAAAGGTTTTAAATACATTAATTCAAGTTTAGAATGTGTTTATTATTTTTTAAGACACACAAAAGCATATATTTTTCAGTATATAAAAAATGTACCGAAAACTCAATATTTCCGTAGGGGTTAACCCACATAATTTGAGAAATTTTTAAAAATATGAAAATCTTGTTTTAATGCATAGTTGAATCTTTACTAACATAGGATGATGTTCAAAGAGGTTTGGAACATTTGTTGTCTCCGTTTCTCTTGATAATAGATTTTTTAGTCGTTATTTCACTACTTTAGGTAGATTATGAAGTTTTATTAATTTAATTGTCAAATAATTATAAATTATACCAATTTATCATGAAAAAGGTTTTAAATACATTAATTAAACTTTAGAATGTGTTTATAATTTTTTAGGAACACAAAAGCATATAATTTTCAGTATATAGAAAAATTACCGAAAACTAAATATTTTCGTAGGGGTTAACCCACATATTTTGAGAAATTTTCAAAAATATGAAAATTTTGTTTTAATGCATATTTGAATCGTTCACTAACATAGGATGATGTTCAAAGAGGTTTGGAACATTTGTTGTCTCCATTTCTCTTAAGAATAAATATTTTAGTTGTTATTTCAATGTTTTAGGTAGATTATGAAGTTTTATTAATTTAATTATCAAATAATTAGAAATTATACCCATTTATCATGAAAATGGTTTTAAATACATTAATTCAAGTTTAGAATGTGTTTATAATTTTTTAAGAAACACAAAAGCATATAATTTTCAGTATATAAAAAATTACCGAAAACTCAAAATTTTCAAAGGGGTTAGCCCACATATTTTGAGAAATTTTCAAAAATATGAAAATCTTGTTTTAATTCATATTTGAATCGTTCACTAACATAGGATGATCTTTAAAGAGGTTTGGAACATTTGTTTTCTCTGTTTCCCTTGAGAATAAATATTTGAGTGGTTATTTCACTGTTTTAGGTACATTATTAAGTTTTATTAAATTAAATGTCAAATAATTAGAAATTATACACATTTATCATGAAAAAGGTTTTAAATATATTAATTAAACTTAAGAATGTGTTTATAATTTTTTAAGAAACACAAAAGCATATAATTTTCAGTATATAGAAAAATTACCGAAAACTCAATATTTTCATAGGGGTTAACCCACATATTTTGAGAAATTTTCAAAAATATGAAAATCTTGTTTTAATGCATAGTTGAATCGTTCACTAACATAGGATAATGTTCAGAGAGGTTTGGAACATTTGTTGTCTTCTTTTCTCTAGAAAATAGATATTTTAGTGGTTATTTCACTATTTTAGGTAGATTATGAAGTTTTATCAAATTAATTATTAAATAATTAGAATTAATACCCCATTTGTCATGAAAGGGTTTTAAATACATTAATTCAAGTTTAGAATGTGTTTATTAATTTTTAAGAAACACAAAAGCATATAATTTTCAGTATATAGAAGATTTACCGAAAACTCAATATTTTCAAAGGGGTTAACCCACATATTTTTGAGAAATTTTCAAAAATATGTAAATCTTTTTTTAATGCATGGTTTCATCGTACATTAACATAGGATGATGTTTAAAAAGGTTTGGAACATTTGTTGTCTCCTTTTCTCTAGAAAATAGATATTTTAGTGGTTATTTCACTTTTTAGGTACATTATGAAGTTTTATCAAATTAATTATCAAATAATTAGAAATTATTCCCATTTATAATTAAAAAGGTTTTAAATACATTAATTCAAGTTTAGAATGTGTTTATTATTTTTTAAGACACACAAAAGCATATATTTTTCAGTATATAGAAGATTTACCGAAAACTCAATATTTTCAAAGGGGTTGTTAACCCACATATTTTGAGAAATTTTTAAAAATATGTAAATCTGGTTTTAATGATTGGTTTCATTTTTCACTAACATAGAATGATGTTCAAAATGGTGTGGAACATTTGTTGTCTCCTTTTCTCTAGAAAATAGATATTTTAGTGGTTATTTCACTGTTTTAGGTAGATTATGAAATTTTATCAAATTAATTATCAAATAATTAAAAATTATTCCCATTTATCATGAAAAAGGTTTTAAATACATTAATTCAAGTTTAGAATGTGTTTATTAGTTTTTAAGACACACAAAAGCATATAATTTTCAGTATATAGAAGATTTACCGAAAACTCAATATTTTCGTAGGGGTTAACCCACATATTTTGAGAAATTTTCAAAAATATGAAAATCTTGTTTTAATGCATGGTTTCATCGTTCACTAACATAGGATGATGTTAAAATAGGTTTGGAATATTTGTTGTCTTCTTTTCTCTTGAAAATAAATATTTTAGTGGTTATTTAACTTTTTAGGTGGATTATGAAGTTTTATCAAATTAATTATCAAGTAAGTAGAAGTAATACCCATTTATCATGAAAAGGGTTTTAAATACATTAATTCAAGTTTAGAATGTGTTTATTAATTTTAAAGAAACACAAAAGCATATAATTTTTAGTATATAGAAGATTTACCAAAAACTCAATATTTTCGTAGGGGTTAACCCACATATTTTGAGAAATTTTCAAAAATATGTAAATCTTGTTTTAATGCATGGTTTTATCGTTCACTGACATAGTATCATGTTCAAAGAGGTTTGGAACGTTTGTTGACTCTTTTTTCTCTAGAAAATAGATATTTTAGTGATTATTTCACTGTTTTAGGTAGATTATGAAGTTTTATTAAACTAATTATTAAATAATTAGAAGTAATACCCATTTATCATGAAAAAGGTTTTAAATACATTACTTCAAGTTTAGAATGTGTTTATTAATTTTTAAGAAACACAAAAGCATATAATTTTTAGTATATAGAAGATTTACCGAAAACCCAATATTTTCAAAGGGGTTAACTCACATATTTTGAGAAATTTTCAAAAATATGTAAATCTTGTTTTATTGCATGGTTTGATTGTACATTAACATATGATGATGTTCAAAAAGGGTTGGAACATTTGTTGTCTCCTTTTCTCTAGAAAATAGATATTTTAGTGATTATTTCATTGTTTTAGATAAATTATGAAGTTTTATCAAATTAATTATCAAATAATTAGAAATTATTCCCATTTATAATTAAAAGGTTTTAATAACATTAATTCAAGTTTAGAATATGTTTATTAATTTTTAAAACACACAAAAGCATATAATTTTCAGTATATAGAAGATTTACCGAAAACTCAATATTTTCAAAGGGGTTAACCTACATATTTTGAGAAATTTTCAAAAATATGAAAATCTTGTTTTAATGCATGGTTTCATCGTTCACTAACATAGGATGATGTTCAAAAAGGTTTGGAACATTTGTTGTCTCTTTTTCTCGAGAAAATAGATATTTTAGTGGTTATTTCACTAGTTTAGGTAGATTATGAAGTTTTATCAAATTAATTATCAAATAATTAGAATTAATACCCATTTATCATGAAAAGGTTTTAAATACATTAATTCAAGTTCAGAATGTGTTTATTAATTTTTAAGAAACACAAAAGCTTATAATTTTCAGTATATAGAAGATTTACCAAAAACTCAATATTTTCAAAGGGGTTAACCCACATATTTTGAGAAATTTTCAAAAATATGAAAATCTTGTTTTAATGCATGGTTTCATCGTTCACTAATATAGGATGATGTTCAAAGAGGTTTGGAACATTTGTTGTCTCCTTTTCTCTAGAAAATAAATATTTTAGTGGTTATTTCACTTTTTAGGTAGATTATGAAGTTTTGTCAAATTAATTATCAAGTAACTAAAAGTAATACCCATTTATCATGAAAAAAGTTTTAAATACATTAATTCAAGTTTAGAATGTGTTTATTAATTTTTAAGAAACACAAAAGCATATAATTTCAGTATATAGAAGATTTACCAAAAACTCAATATATTCGTAGGGGTTAACCCACATATTTTGAGAAATTTTCAAAAATATAAAAAAAAAAATTGAATGCATGGTTTCATCGTTCACTAACATAGAATGATGTTTAAAGAGGTTTGAAACATTTGTTGTCTCATTTTCTCTAGAAAATAGATATTTTAGTGGCTATTTGACTGTTTTAGGTAGATTATGAAGTTTTATCAAATTAATTATCAAATAATTAGAAATTATACTCATTTATCATGAAAAATGTTTTAAATACATAAATTCAAGTTTAGAATTGTTCAAAGAGGTTTGGAACATTATATTATGCATCTTTTGTGGTTTTTCCACATACATTATATGAAACATTGTAGCTTCTTCTGTGAGCATTGTGTTTCAAGGACTAAGAATCGTTTTAATGGTTTTATTTTAATTGATCTTTTGATTGCAAATGTCTGTTATGTTGGTGTTTTGTTTATGTGGATAAGTTGAGGACCAGATTCTCAACAGTGCAAGTGATCTAGTTCTTCTGTTTTGAATCTAAATCACATAACTGCGCCATGTGCCAGAGCCTCAAATCTTTAAATTATGTTTCTTTTGGTGAAGAAAACACATTTCTTACATGAAAATTTGTGTTTTGACACGAGATTCTCAACTTTTCTTGGTATACAACTTTCACCTGAACCTGTAAATGCGTCGATACTATTTACAAAGTCAACACACCCTACGTTTTGAGTTTGTATAGAGAGCGTTTAGGATTGTCGCTTGGGTTGCAAGGCAACAGTTGTTCAGCAATCTCCGTGAAAGATGGTCTTACTTACTCTATCTATCCCTTAGTCGATCTCAGGTTTTTGTCACTCATTTTAGGTGTATGTCTTCCTCCGCTATTTGAATCAATTCAACCGTTCAAAAAATATATATTTATATTCACTGTTGAAATGGTAAGGTAGTTTTTTTTACCGTTGTGATCAATTTTTCTTTTTTCTTATTTGCAAATGAATATACAATTCTTTCACTCAAAAAAAGAAAAGAAAAGAAAAGTTGTCATTCACAAGTCAAAGTCACACGCATGTAGATTATTACCGAGTCCCAAAAAAAAAAATAAGACCGTTACGGTAAAAAAACTTATTACTTCAATTTCCTGTTTTCTTTTTTCTTTTGGGTCAACTCATTTGATGTGTATGTCTTCCTACGTTATTTGAATCAATTCAGACGTTCAAAAAATATATATTTTCAAAAAATATATATTTATATTCACTGTTGAAATGGTAAGGTAAATATTTTTACCGTTGTGATTAATTTTTTTTTTCTTATTTGCAAATGAATATACAATTCTCTCACTCAGAAA
>MU109729.1:0-14115 GCA_012274485.2 Sinapis alba | reverse complement strand
CACTAGCTTTCCTGGAGTTCACGGCAACGTCCTGCATAAACCTGCGCCAATCCTCCAAGGCCTCTTTACCCATACTAAGCCCAACAACGAAAACAAGAGGAGCAATCATGCTCCATTTGTTGAAAGGGGAGAGAGGGAAGACGGAGAGGATAGCAGCAACGAGGAAGTAGAAGTTGGCTACGCGGTGGAACTGCTCGTAAAGGCATTTGGGCAAGAAACTGAGCATGTTGTACCGAGTGGTGGATACGTAGTTGGATCTGTACCTAAGGAGCTTGGTGGCGAGGTGGAGATGAGGCTGGTTGCAATGAACGATGCGAGTGTAGCCTGGTCCGTTGATGACGTGAGGGCCTTGATCGTCAAGAGTTTTGGGTCTAAGGCATTTGAAGGTGTAGAAATGGCTTTTCCTGATCCTTGATCTTATTTTACTACGACGAGCCATTCCTTTTAAATATGTTAAGACAAATTAAGCTCTGTTAACTGTTGAAGAAGAAACCCTTGATACTGCCAAAAAAATGAACAAAACATATTAGCATAATACCAGGACCAGTCCCGATCATAGCCAGACATAACATTCTGTCTCTGTCCTGTCCTCAGGGCTAAGCCTGATAAAACATTCGCCTCAAATGATAAAACATTCGCCTCAGATCTTCCACTCAAAATTTTTTAAAAGAATTACATATACAAAAACTCCCAAATTTGTAAAAAAAAAAGTTTAGGCTCCATGAAATCTTTACTAAACAGTTTATAGCTCCCAAAATCTCAGGTGCTGTGCCCACAAATCTCAAAACCGGCTCGGTTTACAGGCATATCTAATAGGAGGGTACAGATTCTGAAATTAGGATTGTTGATTTTGAAAATTCGATAGAAGATGACAATGGATGTGTGATTCTAATCATATATATATATACCCTAACATTTTCCCAGAAACATCCAAAAGCTTGGTAGACAAGAAAGAGGAGGAAATCGCGTGGGTATCACGTCAGAGAGAAGGGAGATCGGAGGAGAAACTTCCATGGCGAGATTTACCTGAAAGCGGGAGGCTTGTTCCTGATCATCAGGAAGAAACGCTGTGTTTTTGGTTACAACAAAAAGAAAATAAGAGAAAAGAAAAAAGAAAAAGCAGGGATTGTGGTCGATGATTTGAGAGAGGAAGGAACGGTGCCAAAGAGAGAGATGGAAAATATGGAAAATGGAAGGAGAAGGAGAGGCTACGGCTCTTCTCCCTTTCTCTCTCTCTCTCTCTATAGACGGAAGATATTAGAGAGGTGAATCTCTCTCTCTCTCTCTTCTCCCCCTCACTCTCACACTCTGCAACTCAAAACAAACACAACAGTTTTCGTTTCCCTTCTCTCCCTCCCTCCTCTAATTCATCTTTCTTTTTATAATTAATTAAAAAGAAATTAGCCACTTTCTTTTTCTTTTTTTTTCGACCAAATTACTTTATTGATTTGAAACCAAATAATCCATAGTTTATTGGTTACTAAAAGTTAATGTGACTCATTTGTTTTTTTTTTTAATTTACTTCCTTCCTTTTTTTTTGTAGTTTAATTTTTGAGAAATTCCCTTAGATAGCCTCTTTTAGTTTGTTTGTCACAAAAATAGTTTTTAAGGAAGAAAATGACCAAAATGTTTTTTTTAGAAGCTAAAAAATTCATTTTTATGCATTTATACCCCTAGGGTTAACTAATTTGCACTTTAGGGTTTAGAGTTAAGGGGTGGGTTTGGGGTTAGGGTTTCAAATTTCAAAAAAAAAATAAAAAAAAATCAAAATTTCAAAAAAAAAAAGTCTATTTTGGTCATTTTATTTTTTGAAGGTTATTTTTGTGACAAAAACTTAAAAATGGTTATTTAAGAGAATTGCCCTTAATTTTTTTTAAGATTCATTGCAATCAGCACTGAGATTATAAAATAATTTCCTTCTGATTCTAAAACAAGAAATCAACACGACTCATGTCGAATATAACCAACCATTTCTCTTGTTTTTATTTATAAATTATTTCTAGTGGAATACACACACACACAGACTGACTTATAAATCTTCTGTACTGATGGCTCCAAAACGTTTAGGGCCGTTTTCGGTTTATGCATCAAACCGTAAATCTCCTCTAACGTCCGACTTGCTAGCACTCGGTTTAGCTTTCTATTGCTAGTCATCTTTAAAATCACTCAATTTCACTAAAGTTTTATTGGTAATCAATCTCACGCTACAAACGCAAATGAAAAAAGTTCATACATTTGTGGTTACATTCGCTCATAAGCAAACCATTCATTCTTTTTCTTCTGACAATATATATAATACATAAGTGATTGTTTATAGTACTGCCTTCGAGAACGGCTGATTGATTCTGCAAGTTCAAGTTGTTGCACAAAGATGATGAACAACAACAAGCATGTGAAATTTTCTCAAAAACCATGGATCTTGATGTTATCCTTCTTCACCAGACCAGCCTAGTTCAACATTCTTAAGAAGATCAGAATACACCATCTTTTGATATAAACCAACTTCAAAAGAAAAAGAAAAACAACAAAGGGTGCTAAGTTACCTGAACAAGGAACGTGGAAACGTTCTTCCTCTGATCACCTTGAAGTTGAATAACCTACAATTTATTGAAGAATAACCCCATGTCGTAAAGGAACTATATATCCAACTTTTGAAATCTAAATGTCTATCTCTTGCTTTGCTAGCAATAAAGTATTCATCACGACTAGCATTCTTGATTAGAAACCGCGCAAGAACTTTGACTGTATAGAACAAAGAAACAAACAAAGAAACAGACCTGTCCTAGTTCAGAGTCCTGGACGACAGTGCCATTGCAGCAGAACTCTTTCTTGAGGTCTTTGAGGATCTTGGTGTAGCTATACTCTTTCTTAAGTCCCTGGACAGTGGTCAGGCTTTTTCTACCGTTACGCTGCTGGACACGTATGTGCACGTATTCCTTTGTTCCAGCACCAGCGTCCTCAGCATTTGCATCAGCAAACGGATCTTATAATCACCAAAACAAACAGGATAAAATAAAATTAGCTTCCAAATCAATTTAACAAGAAGAAAGATACACAATCATGTTCACAACAATTTCAAGCATAAAAAAGTGTTTTTAATTCAGGAGAGAATTTACCAAAGGCAGTGGGGACTTGAACTTCAAGATCAGACATGAAACTGAGGGAGCAAACAGGACAAGGATATGCTGAAGCCTGGACAAAAGGACATGAAAACTCATAATAACTAAGACGAGTGATCAACTCGTGATCATCGTACAAACAGTTGCTTGAGATGATCAAACGAGCTATTTAATTTTTATAATTAAAAAAAAAAGAAACTATTTTCGCAAAAGGAAGTCTCAACTGTGCATACAAGTATCAAATTATGTAAAACAAGGATATCGATTTTTTTGGGAGTCAACTTCTAGTGGGAAAACAAAATCAAGCGCGATTGTTTTGGGATGAAGCGAATACACAAAATCAAAATATTAAAGACCTTATTATCCAGATCAGAGGATGAAATTATCTGATCGATCTGGTCGAAAAATCATGAAAATTGAGTATTAGAAAAGAAAGAGGAACCAGGGAGTAAGAGAGATGATTCACCTGGTCTTTGATATTCCGATGATTTTGATGGTACGTACGAAAAGGGAAAAGAAATGAAAACCCTAAATTCTTCGGATAAAGGCAGCAGAAAAAATACGACGAGAGGAAGAGCTACAAAATAGATTTCTGTTTTTTTCTGTATAAATAATTTAATTTAATAAAATAAAAAACAGAAGTCGGACACGGCATCGATTCCCTCCACACTCATCTAGTTGCGTCTTTAACTTAACTAGAACTATTTTAAAAGAAATTTTACATTGGGGCGTGATAAAGACCCACCTTATTTTGGATTAACAAGGCCCAACTTATTGACAAGCACTACGATCTGTCGCTGTTAATCTTAGAGAGGCTTTAAATGCAAGAGAATGAGATTTTCATTCTCTGGATGCTCGCTCGCTCCTGTGCTCAGTTTCGCAGGAGGATGCGAAGGTATAACTTGAGCGTATTTATTATACAAATCGTTTGAGAGAAAGCTAAACTCAGCCTTTAGAACACTCATCATGGTGGTGGTATAATAATGGTCTAGTGTCCGAGGCCACAATGTAACAGGCTGCATAAATTGCTTCCACGAAAACAAATCTGGTTCACTCATTGCATTTCTAACTCGACAAACAAGAGCAAACACAGAAAACAAGAGAACACACAGCAAACAAACAAGCAAACATACAATACGTGAGAAACAAGAGAACACCACACAAACAAACAAGCAAGCAAACAAACAAGCAAAAGATTTGAAGAAAACAATTGAAATTAAGAGAGGGAAAACTGTTAATTACCGGACTGATTAGGAAACACCAAGTGATATATCCATAAGTGTAAAAAGACAAATGAAACATAACAATCTCTAACGATCAATAATGATATGACGTATGTTCTATTTGTTTACTATACATTATTATGAATTTACACCTAAGTGTCTCATTATCAATCCATTCTCTCCAGCTTTTTCTAACAAAGAAAAAAAACAGTTTAGAAAGAAGAGGATTTGAAGAACAAAGTTTCACATAGAGCTGAAGAGACTAATTTAAGGATCAAAAAGGATTTTATACCCGCATACGGCTGAGAAAAGGAAGTTTGGACTTAGAGATGGTCGTTTAATTTGGAAATTAGAATCTTGCGGCGCCCTGTGAAGTAGTGATGAGATGCAGAGGAGAGACGATCAAAACCAATCATGAGCGTTGCTGAGGGAGACAGACACGTACGTAGCGCCTTCTGCAAAGCAAAATGAAAGAAAAAATTGAAATCAAGCCAAACAATAACGAAATAATAGTTCCTCATACGATTTCAATATGATTCCTAACTAATGGGCTGGAAAATCAAACACCCAAAACAGAAGTGATGAATCGTTTTTATTTTGAGAGAGAGAGAGAAGCATCGTCGTCGTACCTCCAAGATCAGTTGAACTTGCATCGTCATCAATCATTAATTAGCGATTACAATCTTCTGTTTTCTCCCGGTTGGTTGTATTAGGAGCTGCTCTTCGACGGATATTAGCCGTTCAAGTTTCTCTCCACGGCAAGTTTAATATGGCAAGTGTCGGTCTCCATGGATCATATCGACTGATTATTATTTTTATTTTATTTTAAAGATGTGAGTGAGATTGTAGGAGGTCGTCGTCACCTGTATTTATAGATAAAAAAAGAAATCTAACAACGGATACTTTTCGAAAATAAAAAAAAGAAAAAAGTTTCTTTTCACTTTAATTAAAGAACAAACGGCTACTTCCCAAAAATTAAATAAAAAAAGAAAAATTCCTTTTCACTTAATTAAAAAATTATTTTGAATCTTTTTCACTTAATTAAAAAACAAACGAGGAAAAAATTATTTTGAATCTTTTTCTTTAATTTTGGATAAAAATATTATTAATTAATTCTTTTACGATAGCCAGACCGGCGATTCTACCTCCTACCGTGGCCGTCGAAGGTAAGTGTTGTGTCCTCTTTCAGTTCTCAATGGTGGTGTGTTGGGTGGGGGGAATAAGAGTTTGCTTCATATTCAAATTTTGCTTTTGTCTTAGTGACTCAGGTTTTGGTGGAGCTTTAGCATATGGAAGCTCAGCTACCAAAAAGGGATAGTGTTGGCGATGAGTCTCAAAAGAAGCCATATTTGGATGGTTTGATTCCTTTCGAGAAGAAATTCTCCGTCGAGTCTCCCGCTGTGGCAGCTATGACGGAGGGAGAAGTGGAGGAGTATCGAAAGCTGAGGGAAATCACTGTTGAAGGTCGGGATATTCCTAAATCAGTCAAAAGCTTTTGTGATGTTGTCTTTCCTGGTAAAGTCCTGTTCTGTACTAAACAGTCTTGGATGTTCTGTCTGTTCTGTTGGTAATAAGAGTTTATGAAATTTGTCACAGATTATTTATTGTAAGAGGTTTTACTGAACCCCTACACCTATACAATCTCAGGGGTGGCCTATGGCTTTGTCAGCTGCGCATGGATGGTTGGCCTGCATTGTCAATACATGGTGATAAAAGTCAAGCCGAGAGAGATTGGGTTCTGTCGGAGTTTTAGGTCAGGCAAAGGCCCCATAATGACTTCCACAGATGTTGCAGCCCGTGGATTAGGTACTAATATCATTTTATCCTCTGCACGCAACACCAACTCTCTCTCTCTCTCTTATGCATGATGGCTTACAATATCTTTTTTTTTTTTTTTTTTGTTGGTTCTGAACAGACATTAAAGATGTGAAGTATGTGGTAAGATATGACTTCCCTGGATCACTGGAGGATTATGTTCAGAGGATCGTAGAGCTTACAGTTTCTTCACAGTTGCAAATGCGAGGTTTGCAAAAGAGCTTATCAGCAAGCATACTAGAAGAAGCTGGACAGAAAGTGAGCCCTGAGTTAGCATCAATGGGTCTGGTAACCATATTCCTCAAAAGCATATTGGAGAGGATTATTCTTAGCTTACCACCCTTAATACTGTTATAAATACTGTGTTGTCTATTATGGAAATATTAAATTTACTTGTATAGCAAGGTTTACAAAAAAAAGACTAATCCAGACAATAAGATATCCGAAGAAGAAAGGAAATAGATATTTTTACCAAGTCACGTCAAGCGCTAATGAATTAAACAAAAGCAGAAAAAGCTGTCGCTTTTCTCTTTCCAGCTCACTCAACGAATCTTTCACGTTTTTTTTTTTTTTTGTGCACCCGCAATAGGAATATATTAAAACCGAAACCGGTTAAGTGGTCTGGGATACAACAAAATCGAAAAGGGATTTCTTTGCAGTAGAGTCCTCAAAACAGAGGGATTCTCTGCGACAGAATCTAAAAGCAACAAAATCAAAGGAAATTGACAAGAGATAGATATCAGAGAGGACGCCATGAAGTTCCGGGAAGCTTGATCCATCTGCGATTGCTGTCACCAATTGCAGGGAATCAGATTCAAAGATCATGCGTTTCACGTTTGGTATATGATTTTTGACTTGTTGATCTCGTTTCCATTATTACTAAGCTCAATCACGTCCAAGCCAACGGTTCCACACCCTTCCTTCGTATACGATGGATGGTGGTCCTCCTCCTCCTCCTCCTCCTCCTCCAAAGGAATCATTCCCTCGAAGGTTCAAATACGTCTTGCCACTTCTTCTCACCGTCAATCTCGCCGTCGGAGGTAATCAAGCTTTTTTTTTTTTTTTTTTTGAACCTTTGGTTGGTGATCTGCTTCAGCTTTATCATATCTTCTGCTGTGAATGTTTTTGCTTGATAGATCTTTCCGACCTTTATCTGTTTGCTGTCTCTAGTGATACACACACACACTTCGACTCTGAGGTTTAACCAGTTTTGGCTCATCTTTATACCAACCATTACTTACCCTTTACATGATCCATAACCTGTTTCATCATGCAAATTAAGATTCCCAAGTTTCATAAGTTAACATTTTTTTTTTGCATTTTATGGTGGCAAATGTATTCACAGAGACTTTTATGACTGACTTTATTGGTGTTCTTTCTTGGTCTAAATGCTTATGCAGGTTACCTTTTCTTGAGGACTAAGAAAAAGGACACTGATCCTGCAAGTGGAGAGATTTCTGCTAAATCAGGTTCAGTCGCGGCCATGGAAAAGCATGTGTCTTCTGCGGTGGTTGCAGAGCCAGTGGTGATCAAGGCACGTGAGCCAATACCTGAGATGCAACAACGTGAGCTCTTCAAATGGATGTTGGATGAGAAAAGGAAAGTGAAACCGAGAAATGCGGAAGAGAAGAAGAAGGTTGATGAAGAAAAAGCGATTCTGAAACAATTCATAGGGTCCAAAACCATTCCTTCTCTCTGATTAAAGATTTCGGTTTCTGTGTGTATTTGGTTTCAACTTTTATTTTTGTGGATATCATATCTTTTGCTTTTGGATTAAAAAAATTGTCAGCAACACGAAGTTTACCGTTGGAAACTATCCAATGTATTGGAATATATCAATAACTACACCACTTTTATATTAATACATGTCACATATACAAAGTAATAAGGGAAAATTGTTTTTTAGGCCAAAAAAAATAGATACATTGTCCCATTAGGCTAATTTTTATTTTGCACTATTTTTGCTTATAATGCCCTTTAGTATTTTCAAAAATAAATCAAATAAATAGGTTTACAAACTAAAAAAAAATCTAAAAATAATAACTACTGATGATATATCAATATCAACTTAGTGATATTTTTTCTAGTTTTAAAAATGTTAAAATCATAATTTTAAATTTTGTTCTACAAAAAGTAGAATTCGTATTCTGATTAGTAGAAACTGCAAGCTACATTTTTCATTGAATCTACTATTTTAGAATATGGGTTCTATGAAAATAATGATAATCTAAAAAATTTTGGAATGCACATTCCACGCTTTACCTGTCATTCTAAAATATGTAAAAATCAGAATCTACACATTACTATAAATCTAAAACTTGTAGAAATCAGAATCTACACATTACTTTAAATCTAAAACTCGTAAAAATTAAGTTCTAACATATTTATTATACATATTCTACAGATAAGGTTTATCTATTCCGAAAATATAAGAACAAAATATTTAGGAATATTTCAATTTCTATATCTGAAATAATCAATATTTTCACCCAAAAAAAAGTCCTAAGCCCTTCCTCACTATCTTTTTTTTTGTCTGTTATTTTATATATATATATATATATATTTATTTATTTTTGTCAATATATATATTTTTCTAGTTACTTCAAAAATACATTAAATAATATATATTATAATTATTTACAATTTTAATTTCAATTTTATAATTGAATTATTAGTTTTTAAAAATAAAATTATTTAGATTATATAATTTAATTATATATATATGATAATTATTTACTAATTGTATTTAAATTTTAAAATTGAATTATATTTTTTTAATATTTTTAAAATTATTTAGATTATATAATTATATTATAATTGTTTACTAATTGGTTTACTAATTTTAATTTTGATTTTATAATTAATTGTTGTTTTTATTATTACTTAGGTTACATAAATAATTAATATATATATTATTAATTATTTAGTAATTATAATTTCGATTTTTAATTGAAATTTAAGGGTATTACTGTTATTTTAAAAATTATTAGCCTAATGGGACAACTAGTTTAGTCTAGAGGAACAATGTACCTATTTTTTTTGCTTAAAAAACAATTTTCCCAAGTAACAATTAATAAGATAACAACATCATAATTAGGTTAATTAATTTTAAATTTAGTTAATGAAATCTCTTTACAAAGAATGCGAGAAAGAAGGTTGAAATATGAAGTCCAATTATGATTGACCCATTAACTAAAGTTAAAATCAATTAAATCCAATTATAATGTTTTCACAATATAATTATTTACTTCGTACATGTAGTATATATTAATATAAATATGGTGTAGTTATTTACATATTTCAAAATCTTGAATGTTTTTCACATATACTTTGTGTAACTGGTAAATTTTTTTCCCAACAAAAACATAATACTGTTTAAATTTTAAACCACTAATTTTAAAACTTTATAATTTACTTTTAGGACCAAGTGGTTGTGATTAGTAGAATTAGTGGAATAGAAAAAACTGAAATATAAAAACAAATTCTTGTAATTCATTCCCCTATAGAAGAGTAGATGAATGCTTTCTTCCCAAATGTGTTCATACTTTCAGTTGTTTTGTGGAACTGAGTGAATTTTCTCTACCCTTCTGTAAAATTTTAGAAAATACTAAATTTCAGAAATTTTATTCAACTGAAATGGTAATTTTTTTCTCTAAACATACAACCAATTGGATCCTTAATCTATACTCCCTCCGTTTCAAATTAGATGTCGTTATGGAATATAATTTTTGTTTCAAAATAAGTGTCGTTTTCGGTTTTCAATGCAAAATTTATTGGTAATATTCTTTATTCTATTTTTCTATTGATTTATATATGGTTAGGTGTATTGGTAATAGTGTTTTTATTTTAAAAAATATGTAAAATTAAATGTTTCCTTAATCTGTGTGCATAAACCTAAAACGACAACTAATATGAAACAGAGGGAGTATTATTTTGTTGCTATATCTACATAGAAACCCTAAACGTTTATTAATATTTAAGATTTCGATTTATACAGCTTAAATATATTTATTTAATTTAACACTTAAAGCTACACATAATCTAATTTACTTAAACATAATCACTCTTTTTTTTTTTGCGTTATAACTACTTGGCATATCATTTCTTTTGTCACTGGATATATTTTTAAAATAACTAACTGCCAATAATTAACATATATGTCTACTTATTACGAGATTTGATATTTTATAACTTCTCACAGGGCTGTTCAATATGGTAAAACTGAACTGAACCGAAATAGACAATGTAGTTTGGTTTTGGTATATACTATATAAACCGAATGGATATGATTTTATAAAAATCATAGAATTTGGATATGGTTTGGTTTGGTTTATAACCGATTAAACCGAATAAACCGAACAAAACTAATCAAAAGTAGAAACATGTAAATATGTATTTATTTTATAACGACACATCAAAATCTATTTATTATATAAGTTAATTTTTTGTTAATAAGTATTACCATTTTTTTAGTAATAAAGAAGCCATAATTTGTAAAACACTTGAACTATAATTAAATAACAATACATCACAATTGAGGCTTCTTATTTTCTTACTCTTCTTTTTAAAATCTTTTTGCTTTAGTTTAGCATTGACTAAATTGAAGGGAAAATTATAAATTTGATGGATAACAATCTGTGAAAATTCTTCACAATTTTTTTATTATCTATAAACAAACAGAGTTTTATGTTCAGTCGAAGAAGCATGACTTTGATGAACACTAAGGTGGTGTTATTCAATTAGTGATTTAAAATTAATTATTATTGTTTTGCAATCCATCAAAATTTAAAATTTTAAGATAATTTAAGTTGGAGAGTTCTAAAATCTTTGCAGTATGCCTTGAATTTTAAGTTCACTCATTTATTCATGAAACTCACAATAATACATCGTTGATTTAGTAACTTTTCCATGTCTTAAACCACTCTCAATCTAAAAACCCTCACTCACTAGAGAGAGGATGAGTTAAGCTTACGTAGTTTAATATTCTTGTCTTTTATGTTTTAAGCTATAACTAAATTTTGATATGTACTTAGGAATTATAGGTATTTCTTAATTATTGATTTAAAACTGATTTATAAATTACAATTACTTTTACTTAGAATCATAACGATTAAGTCTTTATGTTTTTATCATTTTCTTCTTTTCAAAATATGGTATTTGTTGGAATTAGATTTAAAGATGATATGTGTGCTTTAAATTTTAATAATATAGATACTCCAAATTGAAGAACAAGGTGTTCTCACTATTGAAATGTAGTAATGATATATGAATTGTCAATTTAAACTGAAAATGACTTTTTATTGTCATATATTTGTATTAGAGTTCTAACAATCGATCTACACTATTTTTAATACTTATTTAATTTAGAAACTACTATCTTTGAAAGCACAAATATTTTTTGAAACAATTTTAATAAAATTTTCATGAATTTATAACTTTTTATTAGAAAATAAACAAATTAAAAGTTTTTTTATAATAATGTTTTGAGTTTTAAGAATTGTATTCATATATGACACATATTCGTGGTTGAATTGGTAGACCTGGTATTTGTATATAATCCAGTTCAAATTTCATGAAAATTTTGTTAATTACAAATCTGATAGAACACAATAAAAATCCAAAAACTCTCTAATAACATGCGATTTGATACCATTGATTCGATAAAAATACAAAATATATGATAATATTTTTTTATTAAATTACTCATATATTTTTAATATTATATAAACTTGTGATTTCTTACAATTTGATGAAATTTTTATTATGTAATCTAAATAAAAATGATAATATAAAAAACTTATTCATAGGAAAATATTTTTTTGTATTAAAACTATTATAAGTTTTTGTTTTTAATTTAGATTTAAAAACGCGGGTTTATTATATTATCAAAATTAGTTTATTATGTTATCACAAATTTTATAATACACAATGAATAATAATTTTATAGATACATATATTCATCACATTTTGTAAATGAGGATGATGACATTAATATATAGAGGTTGATAATTGATAGATTTAATATTTAGATTAAAAATGGTAATATATAAAAGATTGTAAGTCTAAAAAACTAAAGTAGGGTTGTAGGCACAAAAAAATAAAAGACCAAAATGTTATTAATGAAATTAATGGTTGGTTATAAAACTAAGGGTATTTTTTTTTAAATGAGTTTTTCATTAATCGTATAATTTAGAAATGATCATTTTTTAATGGTATTGATGATATTTTTTATTTGCATTGGTAAGGTCGAATTTATTTTTCGACTTTTGAAGCATCCACAATTAATGACTTTTGAAGCATCCACAATTAATGACTTTTAACACCTCCTTCACAACCTTGATAAAGCTAGTCAACATTTTGTTTTGTTTGTGATTTAGAAACATAATCATGTTAGTTTTATTCCCTCTGTTTCATAAAGATCCATATTCTAAAAAAAAAAAATTATTTCACAAAAATGTTTTTATTTACTTTTTAATGTATTATTTAATGAAAATTGAAAATTTTAAAAAATTAGTGTTGTTTGTTGGATTTTCATTGGTTAAAAGTCATCAAAAATTGTTATTTACAGAAAATAATATACTTACAATCAAGCTTTAATATTTTTTTTTAATATATGTAAAAAAATTAGAATATATATCTTTTTGAAACGGATGGAGTATTTGGTAACTCAAGCTGTCTATGAAATTATTTCCATCTGAAATGTCGATTATGCACTATTTTGTTTGAAATTAAAGCTCCGAAATGAGTCTTTCAAATTCTTCTTATTCATTCCTCCAATTCGTCAGTAGAATAGTAGATGAATATCTTTCTCCAAAATGTGTTCATACTTTCAATTTTTTAGTGGGACGAGATTTTTTCACACTTTTTGTTAAATTAAAAAAATAAATTAATAAAAAAAGAAGAAGAAATTATTCAATTGGAATGGTGGTTTTTTTTTAATACTAAATTGCATTAAAAAAAACTTCCTCCAAACATACAACACTTGGCTTGGACCCTTAATCTATATCAATTTGTTGCTATATACATACAAATATAAACGGTTATTAATGTTTGAGATTTAAGATTGAGAAATATCCTAGGATAGCCTTAAAAGTATTTTTGTCACAAAAATAACACACAAGAAAGAAAAATGACCAAAATGTTTCATTAAAAAGGTAAATATACATTTATATCTCTATGGTTAACTATTATAGACTTATGGTTTAGAGTTAAATAGTGGAGTTTTGGGGTTAAAGTTTCAAATTTCAAAAAATAAAAAATTTAAATTTAAATTTTCAAAATAAAAGTCTATTTTGGTCATTTTCTTTCTTGAGGACTATTTTTGTGACAAAAAACTTAAAATAGTGTTATTTAAGAAAATTGTCCATTTAGATTTGAGAAATTCCTTTAGATAGCCCCTTTTAGTTTGTTCTTCACAAAAATATTTTTTAATGAAAAAATAACCAAAATAGGTTTTTTTAGAAGCTAAATTTTTTATTTATATGCATTTATACCTCTAGGGTTAACTAATTTAGACTTTAAGGTTTAGAGTTAAGGGGTGGGTTTGGGGATAGAGTTTCAAATTTCAAAAAAAAAAAATTGAAAATTTCCACACAAAAAAAAAAGTTATTTTGGTCATTTTATTTTTCTAAAACTATTTTTGTGACAAAAACTTAAAAATAGCTATTTAAGAGAATTGCCCTTTAGATTTATACAGCTTAAATTTATCTATTTAATCCAACAATTAAATCTACACTAAATTAATGTTTAAACACAAAAATCCAACATTTTTTATATGCTCATATAAATTTTTAAACTTTACCAATCCTATTTGACTAATTAATTTGATTAAGGAAAGTATTATTGGCTCTTTATAAGCACGTGGCAAAGTACGTCCAAGTTCAGAAACAAAAGTCCCTTTGAAAAGCCCCACAAATGATATACAGAAGATTCTCAACCCGTTGTTTTTTTTTTTTTTT
>MU109728.1:0-10862 GCA_012274485.2 Sinapis alba | reverse complement strand
ATCTATGTACCATTAAAAATGTTTGGTATACATTAACACAAAAATGTAGAATGTGTTTATATATTTTTTTTAAGAACACTAAACAATATAAGTTTCAGTATATAGGGTATTTACTGAAAAATAAATATTTTCGTAGGGGTTAACCCACATATTTTGTGAAATTTTCAAAAAAATGAAAACTTTTGTTTAATGCATATTTGCATCGTTCACTGACATAAGATGATGGTCAAATAGGTTTGAAACTTTTGTTGTGTCCATTTCTCTAGAAAATAGAGTTTTTAGTGGTTATTCCACTAATTTAAGCAGTATATGTAGTTTATGAAATTAATTGTTAAAAAAATAGAAATGATATCTATGTACGATTAAAAATGTTTGGTATACATTAACACAAACTTAGAATGTGTTTATAATTTTTTTAAGAACACTTAAGAATATAAGTTTCAGTATATAGAGTATTATTGAAAAATCAATATTTTCGTAGGGGTTAACCCACATATTTTGAGAAATTTTCAAAAATATAAAAATTTTGTTTTAATGCATAATTGCATCGTTCACTGATATAGGATGATTGTTAAAGAGGATTGGAACTTTTGTTGTCTCCATATCTCTTGAAAATCGAGTTTTTTAGTGCTTATTCCCAAAATTTTAGCAGTATTTTGAGTTTATTAAAATAATTGTTAAAAAGTTTGATATGATTTTTACGTACCATTTAAAAAGGTTTGGCATACATTAACACAAATGTAGAATGTGTTTATAATTTTTTTAAAAAACTAAAGACTATAAATTTCGGTATATAAAATATTTACCGAAAACTCAATATTTTCATAGGGGTTAACCCACATATTTTGAGAATTTTTTTAAAAATATGAAAATTTTGTTTTAATGCATAGTTGCATAGTTCACTAACATAGGAAGATTGTTAAAGAGGTTTGAAACTTTTTTTTGTCTCCATTTCTCTAGTAAATAGAGCTTTTTAGTGGTTATTTCACTAATTTAAGCAGTATATGTAGTTTATGAAATTAATTATTAAAAAATTAGAAATGATATCTATGTACCATTAAAAAAATTTGGTATACATTAACACAAATGTAGAATGTGTTTATATATTTTTTTAAGAACACTTAAGAATATAAGTTTCAGTATATAGAGTATTTACTGAAAATCAATATTTTCGTACGGGTTAACTCACATATTTTGAGAAATTTTCAAAAATATGAAAATTTTGTTTTAATGCATAGTTGCATCGTTCACTGATATAGGATGATGGTCAAAGAGGTTTGGAACTTTTGTTGTCTCTATTTCTCTTGAAAATCGAGCTTTTTACTGCTTATTCCCATAATTTTAGCAGTATTTTCAGTTTATTAAATTAATTGTTAAAAAGTTTGAAATGATTTTTACGTATCATTTAAAAAGGTTTGGCATACCTTAACACAAATGTAGAATGTGTTTGTAATTTTTAAAAAAACTAAAGACTATAAATTTCGTTGTATAAAGTATTTACCGAAAACTCAATATTTTCATAGGGGTTAACCCACATATTTTGAGAAATTTTTCAAAAACATGAAAATTTTGTTTTAATGCATAGCTGCATTGTTCACTGACATAGGATGATTGTTAAAGAGGTTTGGAACTTTTTTTGTCTCCCTTTCTCTTGAAAATAGAGTTTTTTAGTGGTTATTCCACTAATTTAAGCAGTATATGTAGTTTATGAAATTAATTGTTAAAAAAATAGAAATGATATCTATGTACCATTAAAAATGTTTGGTATACATTAACACAAATGTAGAATGTGTTTATAATTTTTTTAAGAACACTTAAGAATATAAGTTTCAGTATATAGGGTATTTACTGAAAAATTAATATTTTCGTAGGGGTTAACCCACATATTTTGCGAAATTTTCAAAAATATGAAAATTCTGTTTTAATGCATATTTTCATCGTTCACTGACATAGGATGATGTTCAAAGAGGTTTGAAACTTTTGTTGTATCCATTTCACTAGAAAAATAGAGTTTTTAGTGGTTATTCCACTAATTTAAGCAGTATATGTAGTTGATGAAATTAATTGTTAAAAAAATAGAAATGATATCTATGTACCATTAAAAATGTTTGGTATACATTAAAACAAATGTAGAATGTGTTTATAATTTTTTTAAGAACACTTAAGAATATAAGTTTCAGTATATAGAGTATTTACTGAAAAATCAATATTTTCGTAGGGGTTAACCCACATATTTTGAGAAATTTTCAAAAATGTGAAAATTTTGTTTTAATGCATAGTTGCATCGTTCACTGATATAGGATGATGGTCAAAGAGGTTTGGAACTTTTGTTGTCTCCATTTCTCTTAAACATCGAGTTTTTTAGTGGTTATTCCCATAATTTTAGCAGTATTTTGAGTTTATTAAATTAATTGTTAAAAAGTTTGAAATGATTTTTAGTACCATTTAAAAAGGTTTGGCATACATTAACACATATTTAGAATGTGTTTATAATTTTTTAAAAAAACTAAAGAATATAAGTTTCAGTATATAGGGTATTTACTGAAAAATTAATATTTTCGTAGGGGTTAACCCACATAATTTGCGAAATTTTCAAAAAAATGAAAATTTTGTTTTAATGTATATTTGCATCGTTCACTGACATAGGATGATGGTTAAAGAGGTTGAAACTTTTGTTGTGTCAATTTCTCTAGAAAATAGAGCTTTTTAGTGGTTATTCCCATAATTTTAGCAGTATATGGAGTTTATTAAATTAATTGTTAAAACGTTTGAAATGATTTTTACGTACCATTTAAAAAGGTTTGGCATACATTAACACAAATATAGAATGTCTTTATGAATTAAAAAAAAAACTAAAGACTATAAATTTTGGTATATAAAGTATTTACCGAAAACTCAATTTTTTCATAGGGGTTAACCCACATATTTTGAGAATTTTTTTTAAAAATGAAATTTTTTGTTTTAATGCATAGTTGCATTTTTCACTGACATAGGATGATTTTTAAAGATGTTTGAAACTTTTGTTGTCTCTATTTCTCTAAAAAATTGAGATTTCTTAGTGGTTATTCCACTAATTTTAGCAGTATATGGAGTTTATTAAATTAATTGTTAAAAAAATTGAAATGATTTTTATGTACCATTAAAAAAGGTTTGGTATACATTAACACAAAATTTAGAATGTGCTTATAAAATTTTTAGGAACACTAAAGGATATAAGTTTCAGTATATAGAGTATTTACTGAAAAATTAATATTTTCGTAGGGGTTAACCCACATATTTTGAGAAATTTTCAAAAATATGAAAATTTTGTTTTAATGCATAGTTGCATCGTTCACTGACATAGGATGATGGTCAAAGAGGTTTGAAACTTTTGTTGTCTCTATTTCTCTAGAAAATCGAGCTTTTTAGTGGTTATTCCACTAATTTAAGCAGTATATGTAGTTTAAGAAATTAATTGTTAAAAATTAGAAATGATATCTATCTACCATTAAATAATGTTTGGTATATATTAACACAAATGTAGAATGTGTTTATAAATTTTTTAATTACACTAAAGAATTTAAGTTTCAGTATATAAAGTATTTACTGAAAAATCAATATTTTGTAGGGGTAAACCGACATATTTTGAAAAAAAATAAAAAAATGAAAATTTTGTTTTAATGCGTAGTTGCATTGTTCACTGACATAAGATGATTTTTAAAGAAGTTTGGAACTTTTGTTGTCTATTTCTCTAGAAAATTGTGATTTTTAGTGGTTATTCCACTAATTTTAGCAGTATATGGAGTTTATTAAATTAATTGTTAAAAAGTGAAATGAATTTTATGTACAATTAATAAAGGTTTGGTATACATTAACACACATGTAGAATGTGTTTATAATTTTTTATGAACACTAAAGAATATAAGTTTTAGTATATAGAGTATTTATTGAAAAAATAATATTTTCGTAGGGGTTAACCCACATATTTTGAGAAATTTTTAAAAATATGAAAATTTTGTTTTAATGCATAGTTGCATCGTTCACTGACATAGGATGATGGTCAAAGAGGTTTGAAACTTTTGTTGTCTCCATTTCTCTAGAAAATCGAGCCTTTTTAGTGGTTATTCCACTAATTTAAGCAGTATATGTAGTTTATGAAATTAATTGTTAAAAATTTAGAAATGATATCTATGTACCATTAAAAAATGTTTGTTATATATTAACACAAAGGTAGAATGTGTTTATAAATTTTTTAATTACACTAAAGAATTTAAGTTTCAGTATATAGAGTATTTACTGAAAAATCAATATTTTCATAGGGGTTAACTCACATATTTTGAGAAATTTTCAAAAATATAAAAATTTTGTTTTAATACATAATTGCATTTTTCACTGACATAGGATTATTGTTAAAAAGGTTTGGAACTTTTTTGTCTCCATTTCTTAAAAAAATTGAGATTTCTTAGTGGTTATTCTCATAATTTTAGTAGTATATGGAGTTTATTAAATTAATTGTTAACAAATTAGAAATGATGTCTACGTACCATTAAAAAAGTTTGGCATACATTAACACAAATGTAGAATGTGTTTATAAATTTTTAAAAAACTAAAGACTATAAATTTTGGTATATAAAGTATTTACCGAAAACTCAATTTTTTCATAGGGGTTAACCCACATATTTTGAGAAATTTTTTTAAAAATGGAAAATTTTGTTTTAATGCATAGTTACATTGTTCACTGACATAGGATGATTTTTAAAGAGGTTTGGAACTTTTGTTGTCTCCATTTCTCTAAAAAATTGAGATTTTTAGTGGTTATTTCACTAAAATATAGAGTTTATTAAATTAATTGTTAAAAAATTGAATTGATTTCTGTGTACCATTAAAAAGGTTTGGTATACATTAACACAAATGTAAAATGTGTTTATAATTTTTTATGAACACTAAAGATTATAAGTTTCAGTATATAGAGTATTTACTGAAAAAATAATATTTTCGTAGGGGTTAACCCACATATTTTGAGAAATTTTCAAAAATATGAACATTTTGTTTTAATACATAGTTGCATCGTTCACTGATATAGGATGATGCTCAAAAAGGTTTGGAACTTTTGTTGTCTCAATTTCTCTTGAAAATCGAGCTTTTTAGTGGTTATTCCACTAATTTAAGCAGTATATGTAGTTTATGAAATTAATTGTTAAATAATTAGAAATGATATCTATGTACCATTAAAATATGTTTGGTATACATTAACACAAATGTAGAATGTGTTTATAAATTTTTAATTACACTAAAGAATTTAAGTTTCGGTATATAGAGTATTTACTGAAAAATGAAAATTTTCGTAGGGGTTAACCCACATATTTTGAGAAATTTTTTAAAAAATGAAAATTTTGTTTGAATGCATAGTTGCATTGTTCACTGACATAGGATGATTTTTAAAGAGGTTTAGAACTTTTGTTGTCTCCATTTCTCTAGAAAATGAGATTTCTTAGTGGTTATTCCACTAATTTTAGCAGTATATTGAGTTTATTAAATTAATTGTTAAAAATTTGAAATGATTTTTATGTACCATTAAAAAAGGTTTGGTATACATTAACACAAATGTAGAATGTGTTTATAAATTTTTTAAGAACACTAAAGAATATAAGTTTCAGTATATAAAGTATTTATTGAAAAATTCTTATTTTCGTAGGGGTTAACCAACATATTTTGAGAATTTTTCAGAAATATGAAAATTTTGTTTTAATGCAGAGTTACATCATTCACTGATATAGGATGATGGTCAAAGAGGTTTGGAACTTTTGTTGTCTCAATTTCTCTAAAAATGAGCTTTTTAGTGGTTATTTCCATAATCCTAGCAGTATATGGAGTTTATTTAATTAATTGTTAAAAAAATTGAAATGATTTTTACGTACCATTTATAAAGTTTTGGCATACATTAACACAAATGTAGAATGTTTTTATAAATTTTTAAAAAACTAAAGACTATAAATTTCGGTATATAAAGTATTTACCGAAAACTCAATATTTTAATAGGGATTAACCCACATATTTTGAGAAAAATTTTAAAAAATGAAAATTTTGTTTTAATGCATAGTTGAATTGTTCACTGACATAGGATGCTTTTTAAAGAGGTTTGGAACTTTTGTTGTCTCCATTTCTCTAGAAAATTGAGATTTCTTAGTGGTTGTTCCCATAATTTTAGCAGTATATGTAGTTTATTAAATTAATTGTTAAAAAATTAGAAATGATGTCTACGTACCATTTAAAAAGGTTTGGCATACATTAACACAAATGTAGAATGTATTTATAAATTTTTAAAACACTAAAGACTATAAATTTTGGTATATAAAGTATTTACCGAAAACTTAATATTTTCATAGGGGTTAACCCACATATTTTGAGAAATTTTTCAAAAATATAAATTTTTTGTTTTAATGCATAGTTGCATTTTTAACTTACATAGGATGATTTTTAAAAAGGTTTGGAACTTTTTTGTCTCCATTTCTCTAGAAAACCAAGATTTCTTAGTGGTTATTCTCATAATTTTAGCAGTATATGGAGTTTATTAAATTAATTGTTAAAAAATTAGAAATGATGTCTACGTAGCATTTAAAAAGGTTTGGTATACATTAACACAAATGTAGAATGTGTTTATAATTTTTTTTAAGAACACTAAAGAATATAAGTTTCAGTATATATGGTATTTACTGAAAAATTAATATTTTTCGTAGGGGTTAACCCCATATTTTGAGAAATTTTCAAAAATATGAAAATTTTGTTTTAATGCATATTTGCATCGTTCACGGACATAGGATGATGATCAAAGAGGTTTGAAACTTTTGTTGTGTCCATTTCTCTAGAAAATATAACTTTTTTAGTGGTTATTCCCATAATTTTAGCAGTATATGTAGTTTATGAAATTAATTGTTAAAAAATTAGAAATGATATCTATGTACCATTAAAAATGTTTGGTATACATTAACACAATTTTAGAATGTGTTTATAATTTTTTTAAGAACACTTAAGAATATAAGTTTCAGTATATAGAGTATTTACTGAAAAATTAATATTTTCGTAGGTGTTAACCCACATATTTTGAGAAATTTTCAAAAATATGAATTTTTTTTTTAATGCATAGTTGCATCGTTCACTGATAAAGGGTGATTGTCAAAGAGGTTTGGAACTTTTGTTGTCTCCATTTCTCTTGAAAATCGAGCTTTTTTAGTGGTTATTCCCATAATTTTAGCAATATATGGAGTTTATTAAATTAATTGTTAAAAAGTTTGAAATGATGTCTACGTACCATTTAAAAAGGTTTGACATACATTAACACAAATGTAGAATGTGTTTATAAATTTTTAAAACACTAAAGACTATAAATTTTGATATATAAAGTATTTACCGAAAACTTAATATTTTCATAGGGTTAACCCACATATTTTGAGAATTTTTTTAAAAAATAAAAATTTTGTTTTAATGCATAATTGCATTGTTCAATGACATAAGATGATTTTAAAAGAAGTTTGGAACTTTTGTTCTCTCCATTTCTCTAGAAAATTGAGATTTCTTAGTGGTTATTCCACTAATTTTAGCAGTATATGGAATTTATTAAATTAATTGTTAAAAAATTTGAAATGATTTTTATGTACCATTAAAAAAGTTTGGTATACATTAACACAAATGTAGAATGTGTTTATAATTTTTTTAAGAACACTTAAGAATATAAGTTTCATTATATAGAGTATTTACTGAAAAAACAATATTTTCGTAGGGGTTAACCTACATATTTTGAGAAAATTTCAAAAATATGAAAATTTTGTTTTAATGCATAGTTGCATCGTTCACTGACATAGGATGATGGTCAAAGAGGTTTGAAACTTTTGTTGTCTCCATTTCTCTAGAAAATAGAGCTTTTTAGTGGTTATTCTCATAATTTAAGCAGTATATGTAGTTTATGAAATTAATAGTTAAAAAATTAGAAATTAGATCTATGTACCATTAAATAATGTTTGGTATATATTAACACAAATGTAGAATGTGTTTATAAATTTTTTAATTACACTAAAGAATTTAAGTTTCAGTATATAGAGTATTTACTGAAAAATCAATATTTTGTAGGGGTTAACCCACATATTTTCGAAAAAAAATAAAAAAATGAAAATTTTGTTTTAATGCATAGTTGCATTGTTCACTGACATAAGATGATTTTTAAAGAAGTTTGGAACTTTTGTTGTCTCCATTTCTCTAGAAAATTGTGATTTTTAGTGGTTATTCCACTAATTTTAGCAGTATATGGAGTTTATTAAATTAATTGTTAAAAAAATGAAATGAATTTTATGTACAATTCATAAAGGTTTGGTATATATTAACACACATGTAGAATGTGTTTATAAATTTTTTAAGAACACTAAAGAATATAAGTTTCAGTATATAGAGTATTTACTGAAAAATTAATATTTTTGTAGGGATTAACCCATATATTTTGAGAAATTTTAAAAAATATGAAAATTTTGTTTTAATGCATAGTTGCATCGTTCACTGACATGGGATGATGGTCAAAGAGGTTTGGAACTTTTGTTGTCTCAATTTCTCTAGAAAATCGAGCTTTTTTAGTGGTTATTTCACTAATTTAAGCAGTATATGTAGTTTATGAAATTAATTGTTAAAAAAATAGAAATGATATCTATGTACCATTAAAAAATGTTTGGTATACATTAACACAAATGTAGAATGTGTTTATAAATTTTTAATTACACTAAAGAATTTAAGTTTCAGTATATAGAGTATTTACTGAAAAATCAATATTTTCGTAGGGGTTAACCCACATATTTCGAGAAATTTTCAAAAATATATTTTTTTTTTATTTTAATGCATGATTGCATTTTTCACTGACATAGGATGATTGTTAAAAAGGTTTGGAACTTTTTTTGTCTCCATTTCTCTAGAAAATCGAGATTTCTTAGTGGTTATTCTCATAATTTTAGTAGTATATGGAGTTTATTAAATTAATTGTTAACAAATTAGAAATGATGTCTAGGTACCATTTAAAAAAGTTTGGTATATATTAACACAAATGTAGAATGTGTTTATAAATTTTTTTAAGAACACTAAAGAATATAAGTTTCAATATAGAGTATTTATCAGAAAATTAATATATTCGTAAGGGTTAACCTACATATTTTGAGAAAATTTCAAAAATATGAAAATTTTGTTTTAATGCATAGTTGCATCGTTCACTGACATAGGATGATGACCAAAGAGGTTTGAAATTTTTGTTGTCTCCATTTCTCTAGAAAATCAAGTTTTTTAGTGGTTATTCCACTAATTTAAGCAGTATATGTAGTTTATAAAATTAATTGTTAAAAAATTAGAAATGATGTAGAATGTACCATTAAAAAGGGTTTGGTGTACATTAACGCAAATTTAGAATGTGTTTATAAGAACACTAAAGAATATAAGTTTCAGTATATAGAGTATTTACTGAAAAATCAATATTTTCGTAAGGGTTGACTACATATTTTGAAAATTTTAAAAATATGAAAATTTTGTTTAATACATAGTTGCATTATTCACTGACATAGGATGATGGTTAAAGAGGTTTAGAACTATTATTGTCTCCATTTATCTAGTAAATCGAGATTTCTTAGTGGTTGTTCCACTAATTTAAGCAGTATATGAAATTTATTAAATTAATTGTTAAAAGATTAGAAATATTGTCTATGTACCATTAAAAAAGTTTGACATACATTAATACAAATGTAGAATTTGGTTATATTTTTTTTTAAGAACACTAAAGAATATAAGTTTCAGTATATAAAGTATTTACCAAAACAATATTTCATAGGGATTAACTTACATATTTTGAATATTTTTAAAAATATGAAAATTTTGTTTTAATGCATAATTGCATTGTTCACTGACATTAGATAAGATGATTGTTTAAAAAGTTTTAAATTTTTCTGTCTTCATTTCTTTAGAAAATCGAGATTTTTTTAGTGGTTAGAAATATTAGTGAATACCACTTTAATCGTTTTTATGCGATATATCCCCTAAATTGTAGCGGTAAATCTTAAGTCTCACCATTTTCCGATTATTCAAGTCATTGGTTCGAACCACACCATGAGCGACCTCCCTCCATATCCGCCGCTTGATCCTACCACCTACGACCTCATCATCGTCGGAACCGGAGTATCCGAATCCATCCTCGCCGCCGCAGCTTCCTCCTCAGGCAGCTCAGTTCTCCACCTCGATTCCAACCCCTTCTACGGCTCCCACTTCGCATCCCTCTCCCTTCCCGATCTCACTTCCTTCCTTCACTCCAACTCCCTCTCTCCTCCTCCCCCTCCTCCTCCGCCGTCACAATGTCCCGACTTCCTCTCCGTGAATCTCGTCAACCGATCCTTATACTCCTCCGTCGAGATCACGGCCTTCGAATCGGAGATCCTCGATGAACACTACTCAAGAAGGTTTAACGTTGACTTATGCGGTCCTAGGGTTCTCTTCTGCGCCGATGAGTCGATCAACCTCATGCTGAGATCGGGATCTAATAACTACGTTGAGTTCAAGAGCGTCGACGCGAGCTTTGTAGGTGATTCGAGTGGAGAGCTGAGGAGCGTGCCGGATTCGAGAGGGGCGATATTTAAGGATAAGAGTTTGAGTCTGTTGGAGAAGAATCAGCTGATGAAGTTCTTCAAGCTTGTTCAGGCTCACTTGGCTGCTGCTTCTTCTTCCTCCATGGAAAGAGGCGATGAGGGAACGGTTAAGATTACGGAGGAAGACATGGAGAGTCCGTTTGTTGAGTTCTTGGCTAAGATGCGTTTGCCTCCCAAAATCAAATCGTATAGCCTCCTCCTCCATTAGTCAAAATATCACTTTCT
>MU109726.1:0-14132 GCA_012274485.2 Sinapis alba | reverse complement strand
ATACATATCAATTTATTTGCATGAAACATATATTTTCTTACATTTTGATTCAGAACACTAAAAGGTCGATTGTTTGTAGTTTTTAAAATTGTTTTTGAAAAAACACTTTATTTTCCACTCAAGATTTTGTTAAAAATGATTCTCTAAAAACTAGGAAAACTAGTTTTTCAAATAACTACCTAGTTTTACACAAAAACCAAAATCTGTATTTTCTTAGTTTTGTAACCAATGTTAATTTTTTATATCATTTTAACTTTACTTTTATTTTTAATGATATTACCTTTTATATTTATTTCATGCAATTTTCCTATTCTCTTACATTCACCTCACCGTCATATCATCTAATAACTTTTTATACTTTATTAGTATAAAGTAAGTGATTATACATACAGTTAAAATAAGTTTAATTTATAACAATTATTCTAATTAATTTTCTGGAAAATACTCTTTAAATCAATAAACATAGACATATGTATGAAAAAGTTAGTTTAGTAACGAAAAATATGATCTTAAATTTGTTTTATTTGAATATATATTTTATTCTCATTGCTGATATTTTATTTATTAGTTTAGTTTAAATTTAAAACAAAAATAATAAACTAAATCTAAAATTTAAAATTACCAATTATTTTTTCTTGAAAATTAAAATCTATTGCAAAATCAAAAACCAAAAGTTTAAAAACAAAATCTAAAAACTAAAAACCAAAAACCAAAAACCATAAACCAAAATCTAAAAACTATGAAACGATCATCACCTAAGTAATTATCTCAGTATGCAATCTTGATGTGAAATTTGTAGTTAACAATAAAAAAATTTCTACAAAACTTATATTTGACCTAGACCAATAAGATGACTACTACTTGCGAGTTTAGACAATCACTTAACTATATACATCCACTTTTGTCCATTGTAAGACAAAAAAGGACACATATATATCAACGACATCACATGATTTGAAAACTATTTCGATAAATCGGGTTTGAGTATTAAGTATACCTTCATGATGGCGGCAACCCATGATCGACGAGCACGAGAATTAGTCCCGACGATGGTAGAGAAAGGTTCGGTTCGAACCTTGTACCACAAGTAGAAATGGTAACAAAACATCAAGAGTAGAGCACATGGAACAAGAACTGCATCTAAGTACCATTTCCTCCACTCCATTTCTATGTAATAATCTTCTCTTTCTTTCTTTCTTGCTCTTTTCTTTTGTCTTCAGCACCTTTTTTTTCTCTTCAACACTCTTATAATCTTGGTTTGTCTTTCGTGGTTCTTCCCTTCATCTATATATATAGTAATAATCCTACGCTAATTAAAATATTAATTCCACAATTTGCCCCTTAGGGGCACAATGTCCTTTTGGTTTTCCATTTTTCATATTAATTAACTTAATTAAATGTTAATGCTCTCCACCCTTTAATTCTGTCTTTATGACTTTGTGAGCTAATTTGATATTTTATGCTTCGACCCATATCTTTTTAGTTACTAACTTTTAGCCGTGCTTTTAAGGTTAGTGACCACTTGTCCCCCTTTTGAACCTCCCTTTATGAAATTTTGTCTTTCATACCTTTATATTATGCTGTCCCATGCATGTATGCATATATATATATAGGAGACAAAACACAGATTAAATGGACCATGTCACAACTCACAAGCATGATAACAGAATATAACATTTGTATTCGATGCTATGTACACATGTTACACGATAACCTAACTTATCACCACGTCAAATCTTCTACAGTTCACAGCAATGTTTTGAGTACAGGACCGGACATTGACTCGACATTGTAGATGGATCAATTATCATACTGGTCCAACCGGTTTAATTGAGTTTTAAATTTTATTCTATTAATTTTAAATTAAATAACTTAAAGTTATTTTGATAAAAAAAACTTATATCATTGTTAAAAATATTAAAAATAATATAATATTAAGATGAAAATTAATTTATTTAGATAGATATTAAAAATAATATGTTTTATGATTTTTTAAAAATATTTTTTTTTTATATTTTTAACTTGAATTTAAGAAAATCGAGTTTTATTATCGAACTGAATCACCGATTTTACTGAGTTTGATTAGTTTTTAACCAGTTTTACCGTTTAACTCAAATCCAATTTTTAGCACAATCGAAACCGGTTTGAAAAGCGAATCATGGTATGATCAGCCGGTCCGGTCCGGTCCGATTTTCAAAGCACTAGTTCACAGACAACCCAATACACTTCTTATGTTTGGAATCCAAAATATATCCCAACTTAGTTTCATTGCTAGCCGCAGACTGTACATGGAGTACAATACATGGTTCTGACTTGGAAACCCTATATATCGCTATAACGCATAAAACAAGTTTCTCACTTTTGTAAATTGTTTCCCACCGTGGCACTCGAAACGTTTTAATAAAATGACAAAAAAAAAAAAGAAATTTAAAATATAGTATCTCGATCGATTGTGGAATAGGTGCACTAACACTTTAATAAATTGACAATAAATTAATAATTGAAAGAAAGTAACTGGTATAGTTTTTTTGAACATGAGTCAGACCCAATTGGCTAATGGTTGATTCATCCCTTGCATTTATCCCTTGCATTTAAAGTAAAATCGTGCTTATCGAATTTTAAAACTCTTATCCGCATGCTATTTTATTCATTTACCACTACTTTAATTTTTTGTTCACACCATTAAAATTTTTAATTAATGGGTAGATAACATATAGTATTAAATAAAATATTATTGACTCGACAAATAGAGATGAAGTAATATGCGTTTTCCGCATAAGATATATATTCATACCAAACACGTAATAGTTATAAACATTATTAGAAGTAACTAACCAGAACATGTACGCACGAGATGGAAGTTGAGAGATATATATGGACAAACCAATCGTGTTTCAGGTTTAGCCCTAATCAACTACTAAAACCCTTTTAAGTTAAAAAAAAAACTACTAAACCCCTTAAGGCATTAACTATATCTAATTTTGAATAATGATTGATCGTAGTTGGCAATGTAACTAGAAACAGATCATAAATTTGAATATTATATAAGTTCCATTTCAATGCCATGCAAACAATTAAGTTCTTCGCTCCAAAATTTAGTCATGCAATCTAATGAATCGAAAGCAGTGGTTTATTATATACCGGTTTCCATTGGAAAAGAGTATAGTCAAAATTAAATTACTTGATTTAATCATCGTCTTATAAAAATGCATAGACTTATGAATCTAAAATTTTCTAGTCATTAAAAAATGATCCCATCAAAAATACAAATGTCTGAATAAAGATAAATTATTTTCTTATAACAAAAATCAAAATAATATATATATATATATATATATATATGTAATGAAAGTATTACTAGTAAATAATTAGGCGCCGATTAAATTGAAACTAAAACCTGACAAGAATCACATGTGCATAACATAAAACAGTTTATAAGATAAGAGTATAGAATCGGTTTATCTTCTAAATTCCATGTCATACCTAACTTTCGTTATAAACGGGGGTATTAGATGTCGACCCAAATATGGGTATTAGATTGTGATTCAGTCGACATATCTATCTGATGCTGATATAGTTATATAGTATATATTCCGCACGCTATATCTTACATTCACTTTTAAAGCTATACAACTCTCTAACCTCATATACCCACAAGGTAATCCATATACATTTTAGTGAAAAAACGAAGACAATTTACATTTTAACGGTTCAATTGGTTTGTTTTAAGATCTTCATAAGATCTGAAAGTTAAATCTGAACACGCCTTGAGAATTTATTTACTTATGAACATATAAATATTTCTTATGCCTGGAGCGTATAATTATATAACAATCCTCCTTTTATTAGTATCATTCTTTAGACTCGCTAAAAAATCCCATAATGTAATATTATTTAACTTGAATATTTCAAAATTGAAGAGCTATTTTAATAAAATTTTAATATAATTTGTTTCACATTATAAGAAATTTAATTTTAAAGATCTCATGCCCTAGCTACTCAACACTTTTCTACACTTTGTAAAACCATATTTTGTACCAAAAGGTGTATTTCATCCGAAGGGCAATACTGATTCGTGGTTATATTACAAAGACATACTTTTATAGAGCTATCTAAAAAATATTTAAATTTTGTTCTAATTTGGTTTTACTTTTTGTAAGATAAATATATAGCCTCTATAATCTTTTAGTTATCTCTTAAGAAGAACACATAAGAAAGAACGAACAAAAACAGTGGTATGAAGTATTTGAATCAAACCCGCAATTTTGAATATAGTATTTGTATGCAAGGCTTTAAACCAATATATCGTTTCAAAGCTTGTTTTGTTAGGGACAAAGAAAAGAAAAGAAAGTTAATGGTGGCTGCGTGCGACCCAATATAACATTGTGGAAAAGAAATCTCTAGAGGTCGATGAAAATAGGAAAGCACTCACATATCTTAATTTTTTTACACGATTACTTTAATTATATGATTGGAAAACTTATTAAACAGCTCATCTGATCTAAAATATTTATCACGAGCTCTCGTCAGCAAATACAAATGTGAGGTCCACGTTTGGACCATATTTAAATGTTTAACTTAAAAACCTAACCTAATCGCACAAAGCTCTAGCTAGTGCTCTAGCCTACCCAATTAATTTTTAATTTAAGTGTAAGTGTGCATACCTTTGGGTTCACGTATCGTTCATTTTTAATCGAAAGTAATTATGGTTTGTTTGGAGTTTTTAATATATGAGAACTGTATATGATTGTTCTGCTACGTTCTTGTTATTAGAAAATATATATAATGTGAAATAATTAAAAAAAGTGATCGAGAAAGTTTTTCTTTTGTGTTTAAATATGAAACGGAATGCATGAGTTATCTGTGTATGTGGTAATATGGAAAAATTAAAAGAATTAATTTAGTTATAAAATGTATTTATTTTTTTGTCATACAATCAATGTGAATTCTATAATTAAGTATGTTTGATATGAAGTAATGAAAAAATAAATGAATTATTAGTAAGTGATTTATGATATCATGTGAATGAGGTCAAAAAATAAGGAAGGTCATATAGTGATTGTATGATCAATAAACAAGATTTTTTTAACTTTTGGAAAATAATGCATTATCTATCGCATGATATGGAACCTACGAACCGAATGAGCGAGCCGGCATGAGAGACTCATTAGCTGTAAACGACTAGGGCATTACAAATGGTATCATAACTAATCTAGATGAGTGTGAGATCAAATGAGAGATCACACTTATATGAATAACAATCATCAGTCACAACGGGACGTTGCGTTCTTTGAAGCATAGTGAATTGTAATATTCCGTTTTGTTGTATATGTTGGAAGGTTTAAAAGCATTGATTCTACTAACCTATAGGGAAGTGATTTTTCGTGATGCCGTGCGAGTGAGACCAAAACATATGGAAAGATCATGTGATGATTGCAGGATTCAGTAAACAAAACTTTTGAGTCTCTAAAAAACTAATGCACCGCTGCCGCTTGAAATGGGTCCACCGAAAGAGTGGTTGTGGGAGGTCCATAAGCTGTGGATGATCAGACTCAAAGCGTTATAAGCCTTTCGGTCATACATCCAGAGTTAAACGTGTTTGAGTTGGAAATTAGAATAATTAAATGATGAATGAAATGATTCACGATATCGTGTAAATAAAATTAAAATAACGAAAAAGGTTATATAGTAATGGTAAAATCAGTAAACAAAACTTTTGAGTCTTCAAAAGACTAATATCTCATCCGTCATACGAAGTGGAATCCACATACTAAGAGATCAGTCATGGGAACACACATTAATCGTGGACAATCAGAGCATTATATTATCCTTATATTTGCTATTTTGATCCCGTTATTGGTTAATAAAATTTACAATTGTAATAATTAGTTAAAAATAAATAATGGGAATAGGGGTGTCCTTGTAAACGTTTTGTTAAAAAAAAACAGTAAAAATTATGTTGAGTAGAAAATTTGTTTTCTACCAAGTAAGGGTTCGAGTATACTGCATACATAACATGCACTTGCAAAAAAAGTAAACAAAAATGAATCTGACCCGGGCGGCCGGGCCAACCAGCCTAATTATCGGAATACTAAACTGTCTTGATTTATTATAATGGAATAATTGGTATAAATAAGTTTTGCTAGAATATAAACAGATGGAGTTAACTGGACGGGTTTATAATGAGTGAGTGATATAGTATGACAGGGTGGAAGAAATCTAACTGATGTTAGTATTACTTCATGCTGTTGAAGTGAAACCCTTTTTTTTTTGTAAAGTGAAACACAGACCCACATTTTTTCTTTCCTTCCAATTTACTACCTACACATATTAGGAACGAGACATATCCAGATCCATATACCTTAAATTTAATATATTTTAAAAATACGAATCCGGATATTCAGACTTAAAAATTAAGATATTAAGATTCATATTTAATTTTGACGAAACCAAAATTTTGCTATTCAAATCTAAATTCATACACTCTAAATATTTTATTTTCAGAGTGGATTTCAGATGGATATTATCTCAAATAATAAGCCACATTCCTAACACATTATATTTGGTAACTAACCTAATATTTTATTGGATCAGGATGCTAACTTGATTGATCTACTGTTTTTACTGCATCTTTCTATACAATTTATACTATTATTCACTAAATAATTTTTGGTATTAAAACTTTCATGTTAAAAATTAGATCGGTTAAAATCGATGTTAACCTTAATAAATTTTTACTTATATAAGTGTAATAATTCATTATATACATTTAATAAATTATATAATTAAAGATAATTCATGTAAATATAATGTATTGTTATCTAAACATTATTATATTTTAATGATAAAAGTTAATGATTAGAAAATAGAAAAATGCACTAATAAAAAAAAAAATTACAATCAACAAAATATCAACAAAATATTCAGTTATTTTAAGATTTTTCATTAAATTATTAATTATTAACTAAATTATATTTTGATGAAAACTGTCTTATATATAAATAATTGATGTTTAATTTTAAAGATTTATGAAAACATAACTGAATATATTTGTAATTTGAATTACAAATGTATGTACTAATAAGATTATGCCCGCATGTACAGTGTTTAGTTAACATTCAATTGAAGATTCAATAAGGTTTTACGTAAATGGGCCTAAGAGCCATCGAAATTTGAGAGGCATCCGTCTCAGTATTCTTTTAATAGCAATCACCTTTTATGGAATCACAACCACCTCATCATAAGCCCATCAAGGCAAATCAAGTCCCAAACTAAATCCAATTACTAAAGTCGAATCATATATGAGTGAACAAAATATTAAACAGAGTTGGCAAAATAACAAATTTCTAATCAGCTTATATTTATGTCCCATTAAGGGAAATACAAGCCCCAAACTAAATCCCATTACTAAACCAACATATATATGAATGAAACAATACACAACATGTAAACCATACCGGCAGAAACACATTCCGACAAACCTAGAATCATACCGGATCAACATTATTGAAGTAAAGACTAAAATAAATGTGCTTAAGACTACTAGACCAGCTTCAAAGACAGTAAAATCTCAGCAAGTCTGAAGAGCAGAAGCATAGTTTGATGTAGGAGCAGTTAAACACCTCTCATGTCATCGTTTTATTAACACGTAGGCTGCCTGAATCACCGCTCCGTTTCTCATCATTACCATTCATAATAAAATAAAATAAAATAAAATAAAAAGATGAAACTATGTGAAATCTATCTCATGCGCCCAATATCAATACACGATTTCGGACAGAAACTGAAATAGATCTCAGATTGTGGTCTTTTTATTTAGGGCGCTGCATTCATCTCTAAGGCATCGTCACAAAGCTAAAGAGTCAAACTCCAGTCCCAATTCAAATCTAAAAGCACAAGAAAAAAAAACATAGAACAAATCACAAGAAAGAAAAAACAGAACCAATGGTTTGTAATGGTTTCTAGAATGGTTAGAGATGACTTAGTTAGGGTTACAGTTGAACGCAGCTATTTAAAAGAGCAAAAGGACGGAGATCGTTAGGTCAAAACCTTGATGGGTTTGGTTTGGGCTTTCAGTGTATATTTTAATTATATTACCCAAACTATTTAACTTGAGATTCTCTTTTAAACTAAAATAATTTGAGCCGAAAATACACAAATAATTGGGCCTTTTAGGCCTGGTGGTCGGAGTCCAAAAGCGTAACTGCTTCTAGAAAAAATAATTTTTATATATCCTTTAGATACTAAAGCGCAAGTCGCCTCACCAATCAAAATTAGACACGTGGCAAAAAAAATTGTTATTTTTATCTGCAGAAAAAATATTGCAAGAAAACTATAAAATCTTAAATTCCTAGATTCTCTCAGATCACTAAAACCACGTTCAAAATTTCATTACGTCTACAACTCCCAAACAGTTTTATTTTCTATATAACTTTTAGTCTCTTATCTTTTAGTCCATTGTTTCATCTTCTTCATCCATTTTTTTGGCTCATTGGTGTAGCAAACAAAAATAGATACAAGTTAATTATTTTTTATCAAGATTAAATGTTTCAATCTTCTCAACTTGCTACTCTCTTTTTCTGCATGATTCACTTTGAAGACCGGTTGAGTTTCCTCATATTCTGTAGCATAGTTCTTCAGAAAATGAAGGAAAATCAAAGCATTTTCAACAACTGAGGTAATAAATAATAAGTATATGACTCTATTATTGAGGTAGATTACTCTTTCTAATTTTCTTTGAGTTGATTATTTACTAACATGTGTTTCTTTCATTGACTTACTCTTACGAAGACCAAGAGGATTTGACTGCGTATATGGATTATTAACATCAGACTTAACTCGATTTAAAATATAAATGTGAGTATTTTGACACTTTCCTTTCAGTTAAACCGTGTAAATTTTCAATGTTAACGAGAAGTTTTGGTTGACATGGTGGTAAGGTAAAAGAAATGTTATGTCAACTTATCATGGAGAAACGTGAAGATGGTATTATAAGTGTTGCTGCTGCGAAAACCAAATCAAGGTCAATTGTTAAAAGAGGTATTTTAGTTTATTATAAATGTGAGTTGTTACAATTTCTTAGGTGCACTATCCATAATTTATGGCTTTTAGAAGAATTAAGTTTATCAAAGTGTGGGTGATGAGAATAATTTTTTCAAAAACATATAAATAGAAAAGGTAATTAAAATCAAATATGTGTATACAAAAATAGCAGATGTCGTATAATTAGAGTGGGTCTATCGCCAAACTATGAAATAATTTTTTTTTTCTTTGACAAAAAAATTTATTATATCATATAGAAACATAAAAATTTAGAAAGTGCATATTTTATGGTTTTTATGCAAGAATGTTTGTCATTATCTAAATAAAAAAGGGCAATTCTCTTAAATAGCCCTTTTTATGTTTTTGTCACAAAAATAGCCCTAAAAAATAAAATGACCAAAATAGACTTTTTTTTTTTTGAAATTTTGATTTTTTTTTTAATTTTTTTTTGAAATTTGAAACCCTAACCCCAAACCCACCCCTTAACTCTAAACCCTAAATTCCAAATTAGTTAACCCTAGGGGTATAAATGCATATAAATGATTTTTTTAGCTTCTAAAAAAAACATTTTGGTCACTTTCTTCCTTAAAAACTATTTTTGTGACAAACAAACTAAAAGGGGCTATCTAAGGGAATTACTCAATAAAAAATCTATAATTTTGTATGGATCTGTCATATTTAAATTACTATAATTTTTCGTAGCTATTTAATTATACTTATTTTCCAAAGTAATATTTCTAATCAAAAATTTGATTAACAGTAGCACAATTATTTTCAAATTTAGAATGTAATAATATTAAGCATAGTAATGCCCATGCATAGCATGGGCCATAATCCTAGTATATATATAAAGTAGAAGACTCTCTTCTCCTACGCTGCCACATCACTAAATAAAAAGAAGAGAATCTGACACGTGTTCAGTCTTAACGGAAAACAAGTTTGTTGAATAAATGGACCATCTATATATACAAAGTAGAAGACTCTCTTCTCATATGCTGCCACATCACTAAATAAAGAGAAGAGAATCTGACACGTGTTCAGTCTTAACAAAAAACAAGTTTGTTGAATAGGATGCATATGATAACAACTCTCATCACTTCGTCCAGTTGATTTCTTTCTTAAATTTTAGTTTCGTTACCAAGATTAAATAAATGTTTACATCTTATTTCCTTTTCTGCAGTTCGTTTTCACTGATGTTGAGTTTTTATTATTGATTTGGTGACGGTGTGCAAGAATATAAAGATTGAATTTTTCTTCTCGGTTTGAAAATCTTGCAGATGATGATTCTGATGTCGTAGATGTATCGGTAAAGAAGAGAGCCAAAGGTTTCCACACAATAAGCATTGATCTTTATGATTTGCTACTGTTTTTTCCAACGTTATATATCCCTTGGTCGATTTCACCTTCACATGAATTTATAAGTTTGGATGCTACTAACTGTAATTTGTTAATTCTCCTTGATGATATCATCCAAAGAGTACCTATTATTAGGCGTTGATTCTTAAGTTCTGAATTGAAACTGATCATTCACAGAAACTGTAGTAGATGTGATTCAGAAAGCCAATGAGTTTGCTAAGAAGCTGAAGTATCACTCAAAGCATTCTTAGAGGCTGCTACTGCTCGGGACGACCAGGCCTGTTAATGACAGAGCCAAGATTGTCATTACAATACAGGAAAAAATGACATAAGCAATTCCAGGTGTATGTCATAATTTGTCCAGAAGATGTAGTTAATGTGTGTCGACATGCTATTCCTCGACAAGATAATCCCAGCAGCAGTGTTTTAATTTTTACTTTTGTGAGAAACTAATCTTCAACCAGCGTTGCCGCCAATCATCTCCTACCATTGGACATATCACCTCTTTGATTCTACATCTTCCAGTGAAGGAGTTTGTTTGATTAGTTTTTGTGAAAACTTAAGATTATTGTGTTAATCTCTAGAAGCATCCAAGACTTTCTTTTCTAAATTATGGTGAGTAGGTGTTCTTCGTTGCGAGGATCACGACTTCTAGATCAGTTTCATTACCAACTTATATAGAAACTGATTTAGCCATTGTGACACTTAGAACTATATATCTTTTGTCTTATGAGGTTTGAGAGTTTTCTACACATGATTTATTTGTATTTAACATTGATTACCGGTGAAAAATACAGTGTGTTGGTATCCTCGAACAATTTTGATATAGCCATATAGTACAAGTGTGCAACTTCAGTGAAGATGTGTCTCATATGCCTGAAATCAAAGACAGTAATGTTCTGAATGCTTACAAAGCCTTGATGCCTGCAGATTTGGAAGTTCTACCTTCTGCAGTTGTTCACGATGCCAAAGACACAACCTCCCTCGAAAAACACAGAGGATAAGGCATGGCAAGAGGCTGGGTATCGACAGGCTCTGATCCTGTAGAAGTTGTTGTTGAAACGATCACATAGACTGTCTTAAGTTAAATAGCCTTCACCTGAACCAACGGCTATGGCATTTTTCTTAAAGCATGATGTCACATTTTTAGAGTCTTTGATATTTTAGTTGATTTAATTGACAATTCGTTGAATTCTACTTTTTTTTTTCTTTTCTTAGAATTATATATTTCCAGTTGTTAATAAAATCACATTTCTAAATTATGATTACAGTTTAAAATATTTTTGATATTATTCAGTCAGTTATATACCCGCCCGTAGGACGGATTGATCCCTAGTAATTTATAAACAGATTGTAAGAAGACATCCCAGATAAAGGAGTGTGAGACACGCAGTGTTGCAACGCGTGTGGTCGTGGGGAGAAGAGGAGGAGGGTGAGCTGTCATGGGTCCCATATTTTTCTGGGAAGTGGTCCCCACATCTGTTGTGTTTGGGGATAGGCGCAACCGTTACATAAACATCCAGGAACTCAACATCCAGCGACTCATTTATTATTTTATTTACGGATATGACCTCCTTTATTTAAATGTACCTGACACCTCAGCATTAACGAAAAGATTTCATTTTTTTTAACAAGGATCTGACGGTCTATATTTAATCAAAGTTTACTGTATGATTTTTATTTTTTTAAGAAATCGGCACCTAATGAACCAAAGGCTGCTAAAATTCCACGTGGCAAGTTAACACAATCGAAACCGTCCATGCAGATACTCGGGCAGCTGGATCGGGCAACGTCATCAAACAGATCTAAACCGTCAGATCAAAAATCAACGGCGGAAAGAAGCACTAATTCCTTTTTCGGGCAGAGTCCAATGTCCTTTAAGAAGACATGGTTCCTCACCTTCTTGTTCCTCGTTCAGCTCTGAAAACAATACATTCCTCGTCCTTTTTCCGATCGCCGGAATAATTTTCCGGTAACGTTAATTCTCACTTCCACGTGTTAAATTTCTAGAAAGTTCTGACCTGTTACCTAAGGGATCCCGATGAGATGATCTTGTTCCCTTCGATTAATGTATGGCACCGGCGGTTTTAACAAACTTAAACGAACAGTTGTTTCAGAGACAATGCGGCGCCGTTTTTATGAGGACATACACTAACCAACAACCCCTCTCCGAAGATTTCAACCCTAACCCTAATTCAATTTCAAGAAAGCAGTTTTGCGATTCGTTACCTCGTGGAGACTACGTTTCCTTTGACATTGATGGATACTCCGCGAATCAGCTCAAGGAGCTGAAGAAACGCTTGTATTCAGAGCTCGAGCAAGTTCGGATCTTGAGGGAACGAATCGAATCGGGTGCCTTCGTCAGTGGTCCGGCTCGTAGCTTTGCTGACGAAACGAATGACGTTGGAGTGAAGAAGAAGAAAACTGGGCATGGGCTGGTGTCAGAGAAGGTGATGTCGACGTGCGGTCATATCTTGGCGAAGGTGATGAAGCACAATTGGTCATGGGTATTCAACACGCCTGTTGATGTGTTAGGTTTAGGGCTTCATGACTACCATTTGATCGTGAAGAAGCCTATGGATCTCGGCACGGTGAAGTTGAATCTTGAAAAGGGGTTTTATAGATCGCCGGTTGATTTCGCCTCTGATGTGAAGTTGACTTTCACCAATGCTTTGTTGTATAACCCGAAGGAACATGATGTTCATAAAATGGCTGAGAAGCTTCTGGCTCTGTTTGAGGTTTGGTTTTACCCTACATTGAAGAGGTTCGAAGCTCAACAGCTGAAAGAGGTTCGAGGATCATCGTCTCGTCCTGTTTCTGAGTTCAACCAAAGAGTGTCGGAGAATGCTAGGAAAGGACCTGAACAGATCTCAATAGCTAAAAAGGTAGATTCTTTGAAGCCACTACCTACATTGCCTCTGCCACGTGTCCCATCTCCTCCTCCGTCACTGGCTCAGCCACCACCACTACCACCTCTGCAACCGGTTAGCAAAGTGGAAGCACCTCCGCAGAAGGTTAAACAAGTTGAAACAGCACTTCTTGAAGTTGGTGAAGCGCCTAAGGGAAGGAAAGGGAAGTTACCAAAGCCCAAGGCAAAGGATCCAATCAAGCGAGAGATGACAATGGAAGAAAAGGCAAAGCTTGGTGTAAATCTACAGGAATTGCCTCCTGAGAAGCTTGGACAGTTGATTCAGATTCTCAAGAAGAGAGCTACAAATATACCTCAAGAGGGAGACGAAATTGAGTTAGATATTGAAGAACTAGACAATGAGACTCTATGGGAGCTTGATCGTTTTGTCACTAACTACAAGAAGATGGCAAGTAAGATCAAGCGTCAAGGGTTTATCCAGAATCTTTCTACTCCACCAAGAAATCTGGTAAAGCAAATTTATGATCCATTGTATCAAACAGCAGAGCATTGTTTCTATCATGTTTAGTAATGATCTTATTTGTGTCTGTTATCAGCCTCCGGTGATGGAAATGGGAAGTGCTGAGAAGAAAGTGAGGAAAGGAGGGGATGCAGGAGAAGAAGATATAGACATTGGGGAAGATATACCAATTGAGGATTATCCATCAGTGGAGATTGAAAGGGATGGTACTGCTGCTGCAAGTGGTGGTGGGTCTAGTTCTTCTGGCAGCTCTAGTTCCAGTGGCAGTTCTTCTTCTAGTGGTAATAGTTTTCCCTTTCATATGATCTTTGTTACGGGTTAAATGTTTCATCTTTTGTTTTTTTT
>MU109718.1:0-14188 GCA_012274485.2 Sinapis alba | reverse complement strand
TTATTATTCACATTTTAAGTGTGTGTTTTTGCATTTGTGAAGCTAGCTGTGTTGGCTACTTATGTTGGTGATGAGTTCTTGGCTCTGTACCATTGTGTGAGAAGCTTAGCTGTGAAAGAACCTTTCCCTGGTGCTTCCAACAATCTTCTTTTGTTGTTTGAGAAGGTGATTGATTCACTGATACTTCTCTATTTACCTGTATAGTTATGATTATGTTTGCCTTACATAATACTTTGTTTTAACTACTGCAGAACAGGTCTTCTCAGTTGAACTCTCTCTCTATTGATGCAGAGTTTAACTTCTTAAACCCATCAGAGAGGAATGTTATTGTGAAGAAGGACTTAATGGCTGGAACTGATTTATGGCTACTGGTGGTTCGAACAATTAGCTTCTTTTTCCTTAAATCCAGGTCAGCTTGGACAACAACATTCTCTTCTTTTAACTCATGACCCTTTCTTACAAGCAGTTGTTTCTGGTTTGCTTCAGTTTCGATGACTTTGGTTGCTCGTTTGCATCAACTATGAAAGAATTGGATGAAACGTTTGCAGCAGATGATAGGAACCTAGAAGCCATGTTGGAGTCTTATCAAGTTATGAACTCAGCGAGAAAGGGACCTTATAGAATCCTCCAACTTGTTGCAGTTTTTGTCTTCATCTTCCACAACTTAGCCGAGTTAAATGAATCTGAAAACGCTAACGAGGAAGTAAAGCTAACAAACTTAGCTTTAACGATGGTGTTCATCATCATGGGGAGAGTTGTTGAGAGATGTTTGACGACAAGTCCCTTGGATTCTTGCCTTCTCTTACCTGCTCTACTTGTATTTCTAGACTACTTACCGTTTATACTTGACAAGACAGAAGAAGAATGCAGGTTTGATGAGAAGAGTGAGATTGCGATGTCTTACTTCTTTGACAAACTTGTTGATCTCTTGAACCAGTTGAAGGTGGAAGGCAAAAACTGCTCTGATAAAGTGATGGTAGCTCTTTGTGAGGATCATGAACTGAGGTCCTTGTCTCCTGTAGTTCCTATACATCTGCTTCTAGATTTCTCAAGTCACATGGATCTTAGAGAGAGTTTTGATAGAGGGAAGGAGCTTCGTCTTCAACGGATTTTAAATTCCGCTGTTAAGATCTCAAGTAGACAGAAGAAGAGTTCTCAAAATTGTTTATTCTTAGACAAGCAAGGGACTTGGTCCTACTCAACTTCAGGTGCATTGCAATGCAAACAAGAGCTGTTTGATAGAAATGGAGAGGGAAGTAACATAAAATGTGTTGAGAATGAGAGTGAAAGATCTGTGCCTGCAGAAGAGGAAGAAGTCATTCTTCTCAAGCCGCTCGTAAGGTGTCAATCTGCTCCAATCTATTCTTCTGGCATTGCAACGAAGCCACTCAGCTCAGATAACACAACTTCATCTGATGAAAACCTAAGACGTACCTCATCACTCATTGTGAACCACCATAGCCCACAGGTGACTAACTCTGAAAGCTTCAGCTTCACGCAAGGTCTTAAGAACACAGATCCACAACTAGAAGAAGGCACAGTCTCAGGAAGACCTCCCTCGCTAAGCGTGTGGGTGGCTGACAAGAAGAAAGAGAATGAAAAAGTTGGTTTGAGTAAGCCAAATGGGTTAAGCCCTATTGATGAGACAAGTCCTGTCACATCCTTTGATTCACCTTTTACTCCATCTGCTCCATTACTTCCTGAAGACGCTTCTTGGTTTCATAACCAAGCAGAGAGCTTCTGTTGTCAGACAAGATATATGGAACCACCTGGTTTCATGAAGTCATACACAAACCCGCCTCTTGTTGGGATGTCTTCTTCTGAATGGTTGCGTAGGTACAGAGAAAGTAGGAAGCCTGGTCCAGCCTATTCCTATCAAGCTCAGGGGACAGACAACTTCTTGGCTCATGGGTCTTCCAAGTTCAGTCTCTTAGCTAGGTATGGGACACCAAATGATCAATCGATGATCACTTCTGATTCTGAAAACTCAATGTTTCATCCTCAGCTTTACAATGAATCTAGAGGAGAGAAGCTCCGCAACGGTCAACAAAGCACAAGAAACGCTTACGGATTCAGTGATGATCCTGGACCGTTTCTTAGATACTTGAGAGAGAAAGAGTGGCTGAATGAGAATGGTGAGAAGTTAAGAGAACCTTCTCCTGCGTATATGAACACTTAGAGATGCTTGAGGGAGTGAGTTTACAAGAACACTGTCTCAAGTTGGCAAGTTGTAATAAACCTGTAGTTATCCTCTTGTCTCCTTGTGTTTGTTGCTCAATTTTTCAAGAGAATGAAATCACAATAAGAAAGGTTTGGCTGTACATAAACAAACAAAGAAAGGAAACTTCAGAAGTTTCTAAATCCATCAACTTTTTTTGTTTCTATTTAAACAGACTAGTATGAGACCAATAGTTGTCCAGTTAAATCATCGTCTTACATGGGAGGACTAAACATGGCTTCCGAGAAGCAGAACAAATAAAGTGAAATCAAGAAAAGGAAGGTAATGTTGAGAGCAAACCAAATATCCTAATCAAGAAGGTAGTCTTGTTTCACTTCCCTTGTCCTTTGTGATTCTGCTTCCTCAAGCCAAAGAAAGAAGACAAAACAAGAAGAGGAAAGCGTTTGTGCAAAAACAAAAGACTATTGTCTACTTCCAAGAGAAACTAGTTTTCCATGTTGACACCAATCCAATCCCCTCCTCCTATATCTTTTTGATCTCTTTACTACTGAATATTCCGTTACTTCGTGTCTGCGTCTTAGTAACTAAAAAAAGGGTAACTTGGTGCTTGATCATTTGGTTTTATCAGTAGGTGCCAAGTTTAACTCCTGCAGTTGTGTCTCCACTGGTACTAAGCCTGTCTGAGCAAGAAACCTGCAGAACAAAGACATTGCAACTAAGTGAAGGTTTTAATAAGCTCTTCAAAGATGCTCAAAGACTCCATCTTATCCACAACATCCATCTCTTTCCTTAAAATATTTTCTCATCCGCAAGTAAAACCTTAAGAATCATCTCATAAACCTTAGAGAACAAAACACAACAAAGATTAAATATTTTTCAAGGATATACAAAACAGAGAACCCGTAAGTGAAAAAAAACAGAGACTTTACAAAACAGAAACGCAGAGGAATATGTTTAAACCCTTAAAGAGAAAGAAGTCATGAGCTACACTAAAACAATGGAGAAAGTATATGATCATATCTAACCAAGGGGACCAAAAAAAACACTTTTTTCAGATCACTGAAACCCTAAAACGTTTCATAAAACTGACATACCAGTTGAGGAGGACGAAGAGAGAAGATGCGATTACAATGAGGAAGCCAACATGAACAAGCAACATGGATTGGCCACTAGTGAAGGCTATGGAGAGCATGAAGGTGAGACAGAGACCCAGCAGAAGAAACGCGAGTTTCAGAGTGTTCCATGTTGGAGCCTGTAAGAAAAATCCGATCCAACTAGGGATTTATAAACAGCATCGACAAAGAGTAGGGTCAGGTAAGAAGAAGAAAGATATACGGACATTGACGCCTGGAGCTAGAGCTCCGAGAAGAACAGCTTCCGTTGACGAAACCTCTGATCTCTGCTTCTTCTCCATCTTTCGTTCTTTTCCCAAGGAGGAGGCCTCTGTTTTTTCCCAAAGGGAAATCGATAATTAGAACCGACAATCTTAAATCGAAGCGGTTTATTCCGGTCTATCGCTGTTTCTGTATTGGGACTTGTTGACTTTCTTATCTTGTTGACACTAAATACTAATCATTCTTTTTGTTTGATTTTCATTGTTTTTTTTAATTTGCTACTCCCTCCGTATCACAATAACTGATTTTAAGGTTTTTATACGTTGATTAAGAAATTATAAACTTTCATACAATCATTCTTGTTTGGCTTAAAACAACAATAATTATAGCTAATTCAACCAATAGAAAAACATTCTGCAAAATACAAATAGTCATAAACATCAAATTACATTTACTTTTTACATAGAAACTTAAAAACATCACTTATAATGAAACAAAAAACCTCTTAAAACACCACTTAAAATGATACGGATGGAGTATTGTTTAAAGGTTTTATAATACAATATCCAGTGCATGTCCAACATTTTTATATGCAATAAACAAAATTTTAACAACATGCTCTTATATTTTTTTCTTCTAAATCATAAGCTTACTTTGTTTTATAAAATAGTCAACAAAAAAAAAAACTTATGGAATAAGAGTTTGCATTTGAAATAAACTGGAGTATAAATCTTTTTTTTTAAATATCACTATCAAAAATTTCTGGCAAGGATGGGCACGCCAAACCTAAGGATAGCCCCCAGCTACATGGGAGGCATTGCTTTGTTTAGCCATCGGCTCAATCCTCTCATCAAATGGGGAGGCGTATGATAAGCGATAATGGCAAAGGTCTTAATCAACCGGTGCATCATTCGTATAGTTGACTTTTGCTTGATTGCATCAGTTTTTTTTTCTTCTATATATCCCAACAGGCATGCGATCAATTCATCAAATTAAATTGGATATGGGGTAAAGACTGAACGTTTTTCTTTTCAACGAGAAAAACTATATTAACATCAATATTGTTTAAGACAAAACCTTTTCTTTGCCACTATTATAAAGAATCATATCATGTGTGTTAAAAATTGAGAGCAACACTATGTTTATACCGAAAACGGATGTATGAAAACCCAAAAAGAAAACTAATTCAAAGAATTTTGTATAAATAAGTGCGACAGATGAGACTAATAATGACAGAATTCATGGATGTCTGCTAGGTAGTGATTAAATAAATGTTTTCATTTATATTTGAATCTTAGTTGTCACATTCTGTAATGATGCAGTTACATGAGTGTTTGGACAATAATAATAGCCTTTTAATTTTATATACTTTAGTTAGATGTAATGTTTCCACACCCAGCAGTAACAAATCGCCATGTGTTCCTTGTAACAGTTCAAAATAAGTTATAATTAATATTACAGAAAGACAGAGATTAATACTTCTTTTTATATAATCAATTTTCTACAGGATTGTAACCTAGTAATGGACACATCACTAATCATCATTAATCATATTAAGATTTTCCTTTTTTCCTACTTCTATTACTATAGTTTTACCCAAACTAACAATTTTCCAACATACAGACAATTTTGTTTTTTTTTTCTTTTACAGACAATGTTATTAACATTAATAAGGCTTATTAACTTGATGCTCTACAGCCGCAACAAGGTCCTTAAAGGAAGTCTTTAGCAGAAAAATAATTAAATAATTAGTGGATCCTACCAAAACTTAATGATTCGATTCTTAAAATTCTTAAATAAGGATCGATCCTTGCACTATTTACGACACGTGACGGTTCGCGATTGGTTGATATATATATATTTTTATTTTATTTTTAAATCTGAAAAATAAAAATCAAAATCAAAAATTTTAAGAATTTTTTGTGGAATACACGGTTGCGGATGTTCTAAACTATAAAACATAATTACACATGTAAAAAAGATTAGATAATAAGAAGATTTATCAAATTGCCTTTTTGTTTCACGCGGAATATTATGATATTTTTGGAAGAGTATTTATATAAGTAACTGATTCGTCAATTGTGAGACAGTATTTCTTTGTTTGTTTGTGTTGTTAGAGCGTGTGTTGAGGGTGAGAAAGAGTGTCTTTTGGCTTCTGATTTTTTGAAACTGCTTGAGGAATCAAAACCCTATCTATCTCCCAATCACAAACCCTATCTTTTCGATTTCTTCTGATTCGATTCCCTTCTCTTTGAGCTAAATTTTTGTAGATCAGATTGCAATCTATACAAGCTTAAACTCTTGAATCCGAAATTGAGTTTTTGATTTGATGGAGTGATTTAAGGAAGGGGAACGATGACTGGATTGGGCGTTCGATCCAGTAGCAATGGTTCCTTGGAGAAGACGGGACTCAACGGCGTCGTTTTATCTATCCAGACTACGACGACTACGCGTACGAAACCATCTAAGATGCACAAGGAGAGGGAAGGTCTCCTCCTACCTTGGATCTGCAAATTCGCTGGCCGTAAGAAGGTCGGCATGTTGCTCCTCTTCTTAATCTCCGCCGTCGTCTTCCTCCGCGTCCTTTTCGTCGGCAAAGGTACCAAACACCTTTTGATTATTCACATTGGCCTAGAAATTGAAGAGTACTCTGAACTAGAGTTTACATAGAGATAGAACATAGCTGCTGGATTTTTACTTCATAGTTATGAACAATTGTGCTGTTTGCGGCTGCGTCATGTTCGTTGATGCTGATTTTATTAGCGTTTAAAATTGATTGACGCTAGACTCAGTGTCTACCACAACATCTAACATCTAATCTGCGTCTACCAAACGAACAAAAATATAGCCGCAGCCTGCGCTACGTCTGCCAAACGAACAACACTAATGTAACTGAGATCATTGTGTATTTGTAATCAGGTGAAGATGGTCAGGAAGTTCAGGTTCCTCCGAGTCTTCACTTCAATGGCACTTCTGTTATAAACCATTCCACCTTGTTACCAACTAATGATGATCAAAACATCAACATTCGAAATATATCTTTTCTGGGAATGAATGTCGTATTGTCTCCTCCTACTCCTCCTATGCATTTTCTTGGATATACGCTTCCTCAAGGACATCCCTGTAACAGTTTCACCTTACCTCCTCCACCATCCGACAGAAAAAGAACAGGACCACGCCGTAAGATATTACTATTTTTTTTTTATATTTCTTTTCTGAGATCACTCTACAAGATTCTGTAAAAAGGTCTGAGATTTACTTTCTTGGTTTAAGGAGTGTTTTGGTTTGCTTTGATTTCAGCATGCCCGGTGTGTTACCTTCCAGTAGAAGAAGCAATTGCCTTGATGCCAAACGCCCCGTCGTTTTCACCTGTTCTTAAGAACTTGACTTATATATATGAAGAACCACTAAACATAGACACAGAGTTTGGAGGGTCGGATTTTGGTGGTTATCCTACTTTGAAACATAGGAATGATTCTTTTGACATTAAAGAAACTATGAGTGTACATTGTGGGTAAGTTATCTCTATGTGGCCTTGTTTATTCCCCTTGTCTTTTTTTTTTGTGCCTCATCTTTAGTAATCTTCTCTTGTTTTAATCATTGATTTTTCAATCAGGTTTGTCAAAGGACCTCAACCTGGTCGAAATACAGGTTTTGACATTGATGAGGCTGATCTTCTTGAAATGAAGCAGTGCCGTGGGATAGTTGTTGCTTCAGCTGTATTTGGTACTGCTTCTCGTGATACTTATCTTATTTGTAATCAATCGCTCTAGTCGTGTTGCCGATTTTTGTGTGTTTCTGATGAAGGATCTCTCTCTCTTTTCAGATGCTTTTGATGATGTAAAAGCCCCACAAAATATCAGTAAATATTCGGAAGAAACAGTTTGCTTCTACATGTTTGTTGACGAAGAAACTGAATCAATTTTGAAGAGAGAACGAGGCCTTAACGGCAACAAGAAAGTAGGGATATGGAGAGTTGTTGTTGTGCATAATCTCCCTTACTTAGATGGAAGGCGCAATGGAAAGGTAAAATTCACCTCTTATCTTTCTACTGACGAAGTTATGCATTCAGTTACTCGAAGCTAGAACATGAACTCAGCGACATGCTAGACAGTATTGTATCCACACCTTGCTGTAACAACAGCCTTTTTGGTTTAGATCAGGCTTGAAGTTGTTTACCATAAAGAGAGAGCAAACAATTATCCTTAGAAACCCAAGAAAATCAGATTTGAGTGTGCACAATTTATCTCACTGCAGAGGCCACTTATATGCTGATACCTTGTTCTCTTTGTAGGTACCGAAGCTTCTTGTTCATAGGATGTTTCCAAATGCTCGCTATTCTTTATGGATTGATGGAAAACTTGAGCTTGTTGTCGATCCACATCAGATTCTGGAAAGGTAAAGTCTATCATATATTTTCCCTTTTAAGATAAATACCAGGATATCTCTAGTGATATGATGTATGTAGTGTTCCCAATATTGTATTGCAACCATCATCAATTCATCATGTAGTTGGCTATGCAACTTCTTGCGGTTGCTAAAAAACAAGAATTTATGTAGTCGTTTTACTGATTTGTTATGGTAGGAATCTGTTATCTCCACCCTTTTTTCAGATTTATTTCCTTAAGCAGCTATCTAATTGTTGTTTCAATTAAGTTCACACTTTGAGTTTAGAAGACCTTATGCTTGGTGATTCCATTACTGAACTGCAGCAATCTGATTGACCTTTCTTTTCATCAGGTTCCTGTGGAGGAAAAATGCTACTTTTGCAATCTCTAGACATTACAAAAGATTTGATGTCTTAGTGGAAGCCGAAGCAAATAAAGCTGCTGGTAAATATGATAACGCCTCTATTGACTTTCAAGTAGAGTTTTACAAGAATGAAGGGTTAACCCCATACTCTGTTGCAAAGCTCCCAATCACAAGCGGTATGTCTCTATTTAGCTTACTTCTTTTCTAACAATCCGCTTTCGGCATCAAAAGGTTAATGTGTAGTCAAATTTTGTGGTCGGGCTATGCAGACGTACCAGAGGGGTGTGTCATTTTAAGAGAGCATGTTCCCATCAGCAACCTCTTCACTTGTCTTTGGTTCAACGAAGTAGACCGGTTCACGTCTAGAGATCAAATCAGTTTCTCAACAGTAAGAGACAAGATTGCAGCAAAAACAAACTGGACAGTAAGCATGTTCCTTGACTGCGAAAGACGCAACTTCGTAGTTCAGGTAATTTTTGTTTTTAACTTCCATGTTGGCTTAACGTAATAAGCAAACATAGTAAGAAGATAAATCCCGACTTTATCGAACAACCAAAATGCAGAGATATCATCGAGCAGAACAAGAGAGATATGCAAGGCAGAAACCTCCAGTGCCTAAATTTTCTCCTCCTCCACCTTCACTGCGCAGTACACCAGTTTTGATCAGCAGCGATTTGCCTAGGAAAGTCTCGAGTGGAAGAGCGGTTAGCAGAACAACGCCGCCTAGAAGGCGTGGAAGAGACAGACGGTCTGGTCCAAGGGGTCACAGGAAAGCTAATCTGCCTGTACGATTACCAGATTCAGCTTAGGACTGAAAGAAACAAAGCCCCTTGCAAAGAGTTGGGTTTCTACTTCTTCAGGGTCACTTTATTGATTCAAATTTTACCACACAGTATGTTCCTTTTTTGTTTTGTTTCTCCATTGATTCAAAGGATTCAAAATCATTTTTTCAATGTATATATATATTATACACACGACATTTTTGTACTTGGATGATAAATTATAGTTTCGAATTTTTGAAGAAAGACTGTCAAATATTGATTCAGGCTTGTCTACTGAAAAATATTCAAGTTGTCTTTTCGTTTTTCTGGCATAAAATATTAAAGAATACATATTTAAATGAGATAGATCTTTGTCTATATAGGAAACAATCAAATTTGCATATTTGTACTTAGTGGCTCTGTTCAATCTACACGAATTTAATGGGTCTGATTCCGTCTGAAACAGTTCAATGTTTTGTCCCGGATACAGAAAGATATATAAACTATTAAACTGTGTTATTCTTGTATTTTATTCGATCTGGAAATCTACATAGGGTTTGCAAAGATTTATAAAATTTAAGAAATTCCAAATTTAACAAGTAAATTTTAATTGTATTTGCAAGTTAGTGAATTTATTTTCCGATTTATGTTTTTGTATTTTTGTGATAGAAATCTTTTTAAATCCACTAACATTCACTGTAAGATTAAATAAATAATTTGGTTAAATAATACTGAAATTTAATTGGTATTTATAGTTTACTAAATGAATACTAGGTAATTTTGACCAAAAAACAATCTAATTACACTTTTTGAATTTCTAAATCTACTAAGAGTGCGACTGAATAACATTTTTAAAGTAAATGAAGTATATAAAATATTTTCCAGCTGAGTTATTCCATTTTCTATCAATAAAGTGATTTTTTTTTCAGTTCATTTACTTCAAAAATGTATAAATCAGCTTGATAGTTATCTTTTCTTTCTTAACTAGGTTTTTGAACTTCACGTATAGTCCATTAGCTTGCGACTTTGCAATCTCAGTTTCAAAATTAAGAATCGACGGTCAGTTCACCGAGTTTCTCCGACTTTAAACAAATGAAAACTTGTAATTTCACTTTTTAATCTTTTTTATTTTCTACTTTTATTTTTTTTATTTTTTATGCTAATAAAGATAGAAACGGAAAACTTTGAAAACCCTAATCGCCAATCAAGACAAATAAAATTCATCAAGGCAACAAATTATGTATAATTTTATTATATAAATATCTAAAATTATAAGAGACTACCTACTGTTTGGAGGTTTTATGCAAATTTTATATCAAGCGTCTTTTGCAAAATTTAATATTTTTAATTATTTTTTCTTACAAAATATTGTATCTAAAATTTATTGTCATGTGCGTATCCATCAATGATATGTTGTACTACGCGATCTTGAAGTTATGGTCTTCCCTTGCATGCATATGTCTACCACTATGGCCGCAATTTATTAGAATTAAATGATATTTTTCCTCTCTGGGCCACTATTATTGGTTCGATCATAAAGAGACTCGGATTTGATTGAGTTTCTCTTTAGAGGAACATGGCTATAAGTTCTGTTATAAAGAGAAATCAACTTGTTGGTGAACCATGACCTAATGTTTTTTTTTGGGTGAACAAATAATAATAATAATCTTTCTTACGTACACATGAGATACATGTGACTCACGCTACACAGAGTCAAATCAGTCTGGAGTCGAAGAATGTTATCTCAGTCAGGCTCATCGTTGATTCTGAGTCGCTCTTTTTTTTTTTTTTTTTTTTTTTTGCCAAAATTCTGAGTCACTCTTTATTTGGGTTATTGTGATCTAACGCCACCAATCTGATTGGAGTTGATGCTGATAGTCTGTTCAATCCTCGTTTGACACCAAGAATCACACTGTGGATTTAAACTGTAAAAGTATATAGTAAAAAGATGGTCTAGAACCACCAGTCTAATACTAGTTTCAAGACTCTCCACGACTTCCATTTCAGACCAACTATAATTGATTCCTTCTTATAAATAAATACTTTACCTGCTGAATGATGACGAGAGCCTAAATGTTTTTTTTCTACAACAATTATGAGTGTCTTACTTTGGCTTTGGAAAAAAAATTACACAGAGGTTAATTTCAAAATCTCTTTTAAATCATACTTTTCATTAGCAGAAATTTGGATGTTTCCTTGATGAATTTTTTTTTTATATGTATCTAGTTAACTAGGTGATTTATGTACTAAAGAATATATTTTAAAAAGATATTGTTATTTTATTTGAGGGTAGGAATTTGGTTTACAATTTTCTTTTGTATATGGATTTACCTACTTTAAAAAACAATCAAACAATTATTTACAATTTAAATTGTTTTGGGTTTTTTAACAAATTTTTAATTCAATTTTATTTAAATCTAGTTAATAAATAATAAATATCTAAAAATATATTTTACTCTATATTATAGTGATAAATAATGAAATTATGTGTATCTGAAATGTACAATCTTAATAAAATAGATTTTGTTACTTTATATCAAATCAGTATAAACAATTATAAATTTATTAATTACTCAGCTAAAATAATCAGTCTCAACTTAATTGAATAAACTCAATGATTTGAATACTTTATTAATGAATCTAAGAATTATTTTAAACACCTAACCTTTTCTACTGAGTATTTAACTATTCACATAATTTGGAATTTTGATCAATTGTTGTTTGATTTTAGAAATTTATTCAAATAATTTTTATTTAATTCTTTCATTGTAAATTGATTTAGGTTAATTTTATATTTTTCACTGTGACTTCATTTTGTGGAGTGTTTTTATGTTTTTCAAATCTTTTTTTTTGTATCAAAACTATCTAAATCATAATTTGTCATTAAAATAAAAAATATGTATATTAATAGTTCTTATATAGGTTACGAAATTTCACTGAGATATAATATATACATATTATATAATAAATATTTTTCTTTTCTGCTATTTAAAATAAATGATATGAAAATATTACTAAATAAAAAAGGAAAACCAAAATAAAAATAAAAATGTGAATAATAGTAATAGTCATGATAATTTTAATAATATTGTATAGTTAGTTTCATAAGAAATATTGTGAAGACAAAACATAAAACCTGATTTTTAAATAATATTATAGATATTGAATTGTCAATAAACATGGTTTAGTCAATTTCTGACGAGGTTCAGTAATACAATGATTGAGACACAAGTCCAAACTAATCATATTTTCTTTCTCTTCTTTCCTAACTTTTGGGGCCACTAGGACTTACTCATTGTTTACTTTTAGTGCATGTGGTTAGTCTTCTATGATCTATCTCAAGGAATTGAATATATAAACAACTTGGTGTAAATGTTGAAAATGCAGAAAGCAACTTGGTTTAAATGTAATAAATGTAAACCAGTTTTTTTTTTGTTATGGTTTGCTTCATATACCAACTTGATTTAGGAAGATGTAGCAGATTTAAACTTAAACCTATTTAAAATGTTAGGAGAAAATCAGTGTTATTGTGCAAAATATGTAGGGGTGTTATTTAATCACGAATTATGAATATAACCTAATCCAAGTACAAAATGCTGATGTAAATAAATAATCCAATATGTTGTTATTTGGTCGCTGGTCTTAAACTGTTATTGAACTATGCAATTAAAATTGATGTTACTGGATATTCATTTGTAAATCATGTTTTAGGGTTTTTAATTGTTTGGTTGTTAGTCATTTTTTAAAAATGTTTCAACAAAATTTGGTGTAATAAAGAGGTAACACACCTGCTTCAACTATCTGTTTTGCTATACTTAAATGTTTGTATATATCAGGAACAATAACACGTTTCCTTATATCACAATAAAATTTAAAGCCATGTGGTGTAACATCCTCATTGAAAGTATCTATCTAAACACTAAAAAAATTTATAAAAATAATTGAAAAAGTCGAGAAAGAGAGAGATGAGGTTCTGAGAACCTACAAAATGTTAGATACTCTAGTCATATGTGTGGCTTTGTGGTTGGCTCAGTACTGTATTTTTGTGATTTTGTGACTTCAAACTAATTAGTAGTTAAATCATATTACAAATTTACAAACCAATAAGAGCATTCGATAAGTCTTTCAAACTCAATCTCTCGAGTGATAAAAACATCTTTTCAAATGTTACTTGAATTTTTTACAAAAAAAAAAAAAACAATTCTCACTTTTATTTATTTATTTGCTCTTTTATTTTATTTATATTATTGTTTTTTAGAGACTATAGTACCATTGATGGTGCTCTAGATACTACAGGTTGGGATGCTATGGTTGAAAATTAAAACCCGACTACAGTTTTTCATTTAGTCGCAAACGCACCGCTATGTGGTGTCCCCATATAGCCATATCACACGATTCAAAATCACAAACAGACAAAACACAAAAACAGATATAATGGCTCTTTGACCCTTTTGAACTGATCAGAAAAATCAACCAAAACGCCAATAATTAAAGAGGACAACACAAACACAAACACAAACACAAACACAAAACATCAAAGGTAAAGAAGAAGAAGAAGATGAAGAACGGTCTGATAATTATAAACTGTGTTTTCCTCACTGTAGGAACATGTGGAGGTCCATTGTTAACTCGTCTCTACTACACCAATGGTGGAAAACGAATCTGGTTCATGAGCTTTCTCTCAACCGCAGGTTTTCCAGTCATCCTCATCCCTCTCTTTTTCTCCTACCTCAGCCGCCTCAGCCGCAACCGCAACCGCAACAACTCTGAAACCGCAGAAAAAACAAAGATTATCCTCATGGAAACTCCTCTCTTCATAGCATCAATCGTCATAGGATTGCTCACAGGACTTGACAACTACTTATACGCATATGGGTTAGCTTATCTGCCAGTTTCAACTTCATCTCTCATCATAGGAACTCAGTTAGCTTTCAATGCTCTCTTTGCTTTCTTCATGGTCAAGCAAAAGTTCACTCCCTTCTCTATAAACGCTGTCGTTTTGCTGACGGTGGGCATCGCAGTCTTGGCCTTGCACAGTAATGGAGACAAGCCGGGTAACGAGACTCACAAGGAGTATGTTGTTGGGTTCTTGATGACTGTGATTGCAGCTGTCTTGTATGCTTTTATATTGCCGCTCGTTGAGCTCACTTACAAGAAAGCTC